>AWUE01016541.1:0-41685 GCA_001974825.2 Corchorus olitorius
ATTAGTATATATTATAATTGAATGAAGTCCAAAACCTATCAAAAATGTCTCTAATTTTTTTAAAATTAAAAATGGTAAAAATAAAATATTTATAAAACTATTGAATTTAATTAAATAAAAATATAGTTTTTAGTAGAATAATTGTAAAAGTTTATTTCTAAAAAAAACTGTAAAATTTAAACAATTTCATTTATGAAATATTTTTAAGAATTTTAATATATCTAAAATTTTTAATTAAATTAATAAAATGGTAAAAATAAAATAGGTATAAATATTAGATTTAATTCAATAAAAATAGAGCTTTTAGTTGAGTAAAACTATAAAAGTATATTTAAAGAATTATAATATATATAAGTTTTTTAATTAAAATAGTACAATGGTAAAAATTAAATACTTATAAGGATATTAGATTTAAGTAAATAAAAATAGAATTTTTGGTTGAGTAAAACAATAAAAGTTTAAACAATGACATTTAAGAAATATATTCGAAAAATAAGGGTATAATGGGCGATTCAAAAGTTTTACAAAAGTATGTACTTCTTAATATAGTATAGATATAGATATAGATTATTTTGCCAGTGTCTTTTCTATTAAGTTATTAGCTTAACTACACTTGGGAATTTGCTCAATGTCGAAGCAGAATTGTGTGCAAGTTAATTGGAACTGTGGTTATAGAAAATGTATTTGTGAGATAGATGCTCTTGTTGCAATTGGTTTGATTCAGCAAGGGAAAGTGGATTTCCATCCACTTGATAGTATTATTGTGGACATCAGACATCTAATGAGCCGAGATTGGAACTGTCTTGCGAATGCTGCTTGTGAATTGGATGATGACTAATACTGCATGTGAATTAGATGATGATTGGATGATGACTAATACTGCATGTGAATTAGATGATGATTTTGAGTTGTTGCCTGAGCCTCCTGATGAAGCAATAAAAAAAATCGATTTACTATACCAAATGAATTTACTGGATTATTACACTTGAATTTCTATTTCTACTCAGTATTTATACAAGATCACTTATCATCTGCAATAAGCAAACTAGTATAACGAGAAAGAAGCAATCAGCAATGTAGAGTGAAACAGATGGGATGTGCATGTAGTGGAATCATATATTAGGTAAATAATAATGAAGTGAATTGCATCACATCTCCACATAATTATTTGACCAAGATAATTAATCACTTTAATTCAGCTCACGATACTTTGATACAAAGAAACTACAAAAATCAATCCCTAAAAGGAAGATCTGACACCTAAATCTCCTACATCTTGACAATCTGTTCAAACTTCAAACACTGGACTCGTTAATTTAGCTACAGTTTACAAATACCCTGTTCTGCCGTTATCCTTTCACTGGCCTAGTATACAGGTAATCTTACAGTGCTACATGCGCTCTTATCTAGAATCATCTTCCCCGCCCCCTGCCTCTCCTGTTGTATCTGCCCACTCTCTTTCCCTGCTGCTTCTCAATGCTGCTGTTGTTCTTGCCTGCCGCCACACGCTTTACATTTGGTATATTTAGATTTTGCGGTGACCCTTCATCCTGCATGCTGGAACTATTTGGGGATCCAGGGGCAACTGTGTCGGTTTCATTTACCACTGGCACCTCAACGGAAGCCTCACTCAACATGTCACAGTTCTCCTTTGCTTCCACTCTCATTGTATTGTCATTACCAGAAACAACGGCATTGTCTTCCTCATTAATTGGTCCATCATTTTGTTTTTTATTGAGTTCAGCAGACAAACTGAAAAGACGGAACACTGATTAATTAAAAATTAACTCAAACAATGCAAAACTCATACGTATTCAGGTTAGTTGCTGAATAACCTTGATTGTGATAAAGGGAATCCATTGGGAGCAGGTAGAGCACTGTCTACTCCATCCTTTTCTTTTAGTGCTGAATAGTTTTTATCTTCTACTTGTGAGTCTGCAATACATTTAGGAGCGACCCAGGCTTGTTAGTAACTAAATATACTAAACAAAAGACCTTCTCCACCTCTCTCAAGATATTTTATCTTCCAAGCACTCCATTTCAATCAATGGAATCAACAGATTTTATGGCCACAAAACATTTCTATGAATTATTATTATTTGGAGGCACCGAGTTATGTTCTTAAATTGAGCAATGTTACAGCAATTAAGATATGCATGAAAAGAGAAGTTGAGAGGACTTAAAAAGAAGGAAGTTTTAAGTTGCACACCTAGCTAAGAACATTAAAAGCATCAACCAGAAAAGCTGACAAGTGAACAAGTAGTTTCTTACCGAGTACAGCTTCTTCCCTAGTAAAGCTAAGCAACTGGGTAGATCCATTGGTGTCCTTGAAATGATCAACATTAACAGCAACACAATCACTATGACATAAACAGATTAAAGGTTACAAGAAGAAAAATGACCATTGATTTTGTATCGTAAGGGAAAACCTCTTTGATTACAAGAGATAGAGAAGAGGAGGATTTTGTTTGGGGTATGTGTGTGTGTGTGGTGGGGTTGGGGGGGGGGGGGGGGGTTGTTAAATAAGAATCAGACCAACCTATTTGACATTGTCTTCATAGCTACTGTTACTTGAAGTCTCTGCCCCAAGCATGTCTCATCTGAGCCAACAATGCTTTCAATGGCTTCCACACCCTTTGAAAGTAATGAAGAAAAATGTCAAATACCATAGGTGCTTGATAAGAAAATGCAATATCAACCTCAATCAAATTCTACCCCATATAGACAATGAAAGATTTTTGGTAACAAAGCAACCACAAATTTGCAGAACTGTACAATCAAAGACTTTTTGACAAGCACTATGTAACCTTCTCATTGCACCATTGAGCTACCTGGTTTTGTTCACAAAGAAGAGTAGCTGGGTTTGGTAAAGCATCATTATGCAATGCATCTTGTGTAATTTGTGAAACTGAAAGGACAAAAAAAGGAGGAAGCATAATGTCTTAGATTAGACTATTACTATCTAGAAACTGAATGAACTAGGTGAAATTTCAAAATCAGATAATATTGTTTGATAAAAATAAGTCCAGGAAGCTATGGAACTTCCTTAAGTTTGAAATTGCACCTGGTCTTGCAGCGAAGTCTACAGATGCATCTACTGACATTTTAGAGCTCTGTGGGTCATATTCCTTGGTAGATCCTAAGTTTTTGACAACTAAGGAATCAGGACCTCTTTTATGCTCTAATGCAAAGGAAGACCAATCAATTTTTGAGGATGATGGCGTCTTGAGCATTTCTTCGGTTGCCTTAGATCTCACTTTCCGTATTTCCTCTTGGATGTTCCATGAGCCAGTGGCAGAAGAGTCTCTTCTCAGCTGCATTAATGTTTGATATAAAATCAGCAAATTGAATCATAACCAGGGGGAGCACTGTAAAGACAGTCACACTCACCTACATCCATACTACTATATTTTACCATCTAGTGAACCAAGTTTCTATTAGCTTCAGGTCAGAGAAACTCTAATGAAGCTTCTTTTCTGCTATTTTTCACAGGTATTTGAAATAAATCCAAAGGGATCATGAATGACAGAGAAAACTGCAGATAATAATTCAAATATCTTGAACCATATGGGATAACTTTCATACAATAGTCAGAACAATGCCCTCCAGGGGCAGTATTACACATTTATCAACAGTAGTATAATCATAGACAATCTAAAGACACAGCACATTTAATGCCCATGACCATAAGATGCAAATATCCACAACAAAATATTCATAGATATAAATAAGCATATAACAGCACCTTGGACAAGTACAAGGAATTGCCCCCACTTGAATATGGTGTTTCTTCCTTGAAAAGTGGCATCCCAATTGGTGAAGGGGATCTAAATTCAACATTGTTCGTAGAAGGTGACGCCCATGGAGGACGAGTTCGCATGTATGACTTGGCCATATCCACGGGTGATCCAGCTTCACCTTCAGCACCCTGAACAATGAAAAGTTGTTGAGATATAAATGGACATATTCTTACAATAACATAACATTCAAATATAAACCATATTCATCATAATTCTTCTTCCAAACATGGTGTTTGCATCAGTACTACACAATAAATTATGCACAAGAGAAGTGTCACTCAAATATTGCCTTTGCACACGTGGGTGAACAATAAAACCAGAGTAGTGGCACAACTACACATTATATGAAATTTCGATAGCTGCAAGAAAGGGAGCTAAAGAATAGAACTTTCTATCCTTTTATGGATCATATATTCAAACTCGTCCCTGCCATACATGTTAAACTTAATCTGCAAAGCAAAGAGAAACATGGCTAGAAGAGGAAGAAAAAGAACATTCAGCATAATTAATACGAATATAAAAATATGAGCAAAAGGGGTGGATTTGCATCAAATAAAACAGCTGTGCCGAAGATGCTAGCATCATGGATACTGAACATAATATACATTGCAGTATTGATGGTTTCAAAAGCATAATAGCATCATGATGAAATCCTAGAATAACCCCTGTCCTCTACATCTAATCCCAAGACAAAGTTCTCAAATGACTTCTCACTTGCACTATTTTCCTTTGAGGAAAAGAATTAAAGAAGAAAAAAAAAGCGCAATACAGAGTATCATATAAGTTAGAGTTACGAACATGTTTCAATGCAACAGAATCCAGATCAGAGGTCCCCCTGTGAAAATCTGGCTTAGAATTTGATCCAGACTTTTTCTCCTCTAACCACTTTCTCGCCTCCATAACAGCTGAGCTGCAAAGATCATGAACTTCAACGTCTGAAAACAATAAACGTAACCAGTCAACTAAGGGTGCTGAAAAATTCATTGCACTCCAGTGTCTGTCAGGCTTTATCAAAGACATACCACTTCCAACAGTTCTGTTAGGTGTTTCATTCAATCTGGCAATCCCCATGTCTCCGATCATTGGAGAATCCACAACTCTTGATTTGAGAATATTAATTAATTTATCAAACTCTTCCCTGGCCAAAATTAGCATCCATCCAAAACTTGAAGTCAAATTATACTTACTAGGAGATGTAAATGAGGGATAATCAGAAGAAATCCATAATCAGTTTGAATGTCATTCTTAGTTTGCCAAAGAATCAAACTCCATAATGTCATAATGCACATTCATTACTTAGTTTTAATTGCATAGATTAATGGCACTGCACTATATGCAGAAGAAGAAAATGATTAGAGCAGGCAAAAGTTCTTGAGAAAATAATTTTTGAATTACCTTGAGAAGGTCTCCTGCAACAGAAGCTGCTCTATTAGGCGCTTGGTTTGATTCTTTCCTGCAAAAGATTGGGGCTCCATCTAATTCCCCACAAAGAAATAACTAAGGCATCCTCTTACTCATAGCAAGTAAATGAAACATAAAACTATCACCAAAATAAGCAAAAAAAATCAATCTCCATCACCAAATAAGCAAAAAATCGAAAAGTAAATAGAAGGGGAAAAAAGCTACTTATACAGCATAGAGGATGGTGTACTTACATGTTCTACAGTATCACCACTTACATGTTCTATTAGGCGCTTGGTTTCATCCTTTCCTGCAAAAGATTGGGGATCCATCTAATTCCCCACAAAGAAATAACTAAGGCATCCTCTAACATCATTATAATCATCAGTCAAGAATTCTATGCTATCATGGCAAGTAAGTGAAACATAAAACTATCACCAAATAAAAGTAAATAGAAGGGGAAAAAGCTACTTATATAGCATAGAGGATGGTGTACTTACATGTTCTACAGTATCACCACTTTGGGAGGAAACATTCTGATCATCATTGTTGTCACCATCGTCATCTGCACCAAAGACATATATGAATAAAGAAATATATTTAATTATAACTTTAAAAAAGACAGGAAAGATGAACAAAGCCCCGTGAATCAATACAGAAGAACGTATCATCGAATGAAAACAAGTAGCCACCACAAAACTGGATTTAAAAAGAAAAAAGAGGCACTTTCCAAAGCACTTTCCGCAAGTGAAGCATGCCCTATTTCTACTATTTCTACGTACTAAAGTTACTGCCACTGGGGATTTGGCTATTAGAACATTCTAGGTTACATTTTTGTATGGAATTTAACATTCAAAAAAAAACAGCATACTTTAATTATAGAACTCTATCATTCGAAAACCTAAAAAGGGGCTATAAGCATCAAAACAAATACCGGTAAACTAAAGGGGAGAGGAAAGAAATGGAAAAGTCGCATTCTGAAAATATGCATGCTTCAATTTGGAATTTGAACCTGAGGAAAAATCGTGGTCTGAAGAAGATGAAGAGGAAGAAGAATCGAAGCCGAAAACAGCAGAGAGAACCCTTCCGGCGCCGGAAACAATGGTGCGAGTGGGAGAAAAAATGCGTCTTGAGATCCAATTAGGGTTTTGCTGGGTTGAATTGGGCAATCCAGGGCGGTCGTAAGGCGTCCGGAGTAACGTGGCTCGCCTCGGGCGCATCATTTTGCCACCGGATCTGGGCTCTCGACTTTGGGCAGCTCCCGGCATCGTGGCCATATTGAAGGTGCAAAACAGAGAGATTAGTTTTAAAGGGGAAGGAACAGTTAAGTTTAGGCCTTCGGGGTTGGGTTTGTCATGTTCTTCTTTTCTCTTATTTTTTTTCGTAAAAGAGCATGGAGAGAGAAAAAGAGAGAAGTGGTGAGGCTGCGGATTTTAGAAATGGATGGATTTGATCTTCTTTTCTTTTTCTTTTTCTTTTTTTCTTCTGATGATTCTCTTTGCATTTTCAATAGCGGTTATTAACCCGTTATTTCTTGAATGACGTGGCAAATTCAATTGAGAGATCCTTTTTCTTTTTTGGCCCGTACGGTCGTAATGGGGATTAAATTAAAAAATGATGTGCTTATGGTAATGATCCATTAAAATCTCAATTCTCATTATGGATAGAAGCCTATTGTTATTAGGGCTTAGGGTAAACCTAATTTCACATGATTTTCTTCATGTCCTAAGTAGTCAATTTTTATTTAAAAAAAAATCAATTGTGACAGCACCGATCGAATTGTTTGATCAATTAATAGGTGTGTTATACCTGTATCGTGAAATTATGGATTCAAATAGTTTAATTAATTTGTTTGTTTGGTAATTTGTAGATTAAATTCTCATCTAATGTTTGATTATGGAGAATTATTTTATCTATAATGAAAAATTTACTTATACCACTAAAAAAAATCACTAATTCAAGACTAATCTCTTCTAGTTGGACAATGTATATAAAATTAAACATCTCTCAACAAATATACTTTTGAGTATAGGTGAATTTTTCTTGTCGAATGGATTATGAATAGTGTGCTAGTTATAATGTTGGTACCATGTAGTGGTAGTAAATTGCAAGGACCACAGCCCATAGCGAGATTTCTAAACCACATACATAGATGATATAATAACATACTTAATAACCATTGTTATGAACAATATGCCATTATTATTCTCAAATTATTACTATTGATTGAGATGATGTCAATACTAGTACCAATAATTAATTCAATACAATATGTTTCCAACATAAAGACATGATATAATAACATAACATAGGGTGAGACAGAAGGAGTGATAGAGATTAAAGTGGGTGAATGGGGAGTAAATGTGACAAATACTTTTCCATTTTTCCCTGCATTAATTTTTTTTTCCTACATTAAATTAATTGTCATAATAATAAAATGTGGGTTTCCAATGTTTAGGCCCAAATTTAATTGAATGAATCCAAGGTAAATTAAAGGCCCAAGCGTGAATCTGAGGGCCTTAGGGCTTTACCAACCCAAAGAATTAGGATTACGCAAGCGAAGAGGTGGGATTACTTCATAGGAATTGGGAATTGGCCGCCTCGCCTCGTCTCGTCTCGTATCAAAGTTTATAAACCTAATAGCATATAAATAGTAGCCTCCTCCGCAAAAGCCTGGTCTCCATTTTCCGAGTTGAAAAACAATTTTGAGTTTTGTTTAGTTGAAGAAAGAAATGCCGGGGTTAACTTGCAACGCTTGTAACAAAGAATTCAACGACGATTCTGAGCAGAAGCTCCATTACAAGTCTGATTGGCACCGCTACAATCTAAAGCGCAAGGTTTTTCTTCTTCTTCTTCCTCCTATTTATTCCTTTCTTTGAGATGCAATTTTGATCTTGTGTTGTTTTTCTTTTCCTTCGTTTTTATTTTGTTTCTGCTGTTCATTACTGATCAATTTTATGATGCAAATTAAAAAGTTCACGACTTTGTTACTATAATTTTAATGAATTGTACAGCCCCTCATATAACAAATTCTTGAACTTTTTGGGTGCCGCTACACGTTACAAAGAAAAAAATATCTTTTATTGGTAATTGATAAACAGTGCATGTGCAGTTAAGCAGATTTAATTGGTTAGGTCTTTTCAGGAAAATGAAAAGAAAAGAAAGAAAGAAAGAAAATTGTTTATGCATAAGTGAAAAAAAAATGTCAGCTTTGCTTCTATATATGTGTTTTAATATCACCTATTGTCTTAATCTAAATTGAAACTTTTGTGATGCTAAAGTTTGCTATTTCTATGGATGATTGTCCAATCAATCTTTTCTGTTAAATAATTTACATGAATTTTTCTATGGTAAAAATAAATCAGGTAGCTGGGGTTCCAGGAGTGACAGAAGCTCTGTTTCTGGCGAAACAAGCAGCACTTGCTCAAGAAAAAGATAAGCAAAATGAAACCCCCATGCTTTACAGTTGTGGTCTCTGTGGCAAGGGTTACAGAAGTTCCAAGGCTTATGCTCAGCATCTGAAATCACGAAATCATCTTGTGCGGGCTTCTCAAGGAACCAATAACCCTGAAGAGGAAAAGGCAATCATCAAGCCACTTCCTCCTCGTGCTGTTAGCAAGCCGCCGCAACCAAGGGATAGGAATGATGAGGAAAGTGAGGATGAGTGGGAGGAAGTTGATCCAGAAGAAGACTTGGTTGGTCAGGCTGCAAATTCCCTTACTGATTTGAATGTCAATGAGGAAGCATCTGCTGATGATATGGATACTGATGATGAAGACGGGGAGGAGCTAGATCCATGCTGTTGTTTTATGTGCGATAAAGACCATGATACCCTTGAAAGCTGCATGG
Organism: Corchorus olitorius; assembly: GCA_001974825.2. Classification (NCBI taxonomy): domain Eukaryota; kingdom Viridiplantae; phylum Streptophyta; class Magnoliopsida; order Malvales; family Malvaceae; genus Corchorus; species Corchorus olitorius. The sequence goes on from AWUE01016541.1 coordinate 9,051, forward strand.
TTCACATGCATAAGTTTCATGGTTTTTTCATTCCTGATGTTGAATATTTGAAGGATCCAGAAGGCTTGCTAACCTACCTTGGCCTTAAGGTATCTAATTGTTTGTGAGTTATTTTGGAGTGTTTTATATTTAATTTTGGTCTGTTGACACTCCTTATGTGGGTTCTTTATCTCAGGTTAAGAAGGATTTCATGTGTCTATACTGTAATGAACGGTGCCATGCTTTTTCTAGCTTGGAAGCTGTTAGGAAACATATGGCAGCCAAAGGTCATTGCAAAGTGCATTATGGTGATGGTGATGAAGATGAGGAAGCAGAGTTGGAGGAATTCTATGATTATAGCAGCAGGTATGCAATCTTGTTTGACAGTTATTTTTCTGCTTTCGTAGTAGCTTGTTTCTGCTTATGATTATATCTTTGAAAACAGCTATGTAGATGAGAGTGGGAAGCAGTTGGTTGCAGTTGGTGATATGGGCAACTCTGTAGAACTTGGTGGTGGCTCAGAGCTTATTATAAGCAGAAGGACTGATCGGGGAATAATGACTAGAACACTTGGTTCGCGTGAATACTTGCGCTACTATCGACAGAAGCCTCGTCCATCACCCGCAAATAACATGGCCATTACAGCTGCCTTGGCCGCAAGGTCTGTTTCACCCTCCTTCTTGCTCCCTCCTTTCTTCTTTCTTTTTTTTTTCATACCAAATTTTAAGGGGGAAAAAGGGAAAAGGTAAATGGTGAGGGTTTTTTTTCCTTGAACAATGAAGGCACAAACTAGAATCTAGTAGTAATGGGGAATTCTGTAATGATTTTCAGGTACCGGAGTATGGGTTTGGCAACAGTACAATCAAGAGAGCAAATAGTGAAAATGAAGGTGATGAAAGCAATGAATAGATCAGGTGTGGAAGCAATGCGGACGAAAATTGGCATGAAGAGTAATGTCATCCGAAACTTGCCTAAGAATGTCCCATATTAGTCGCAGGCTGTATGTTCTATTATCAGCAACTCTCAGAAAATTGGGCTCACGTTTTCAGTAGTATTTACTTTGTTTGAAAATGTTTGTCCCAATTCTATAATCTGTATTCTTCTCAATTTTGCATTGTCTCTGAGTAAGATGCTAGCCGAAGATATTTCAAAGTATTTACAGGACCTTGTATGATAATAGTAGTATCATTTATACATTATTACATATTCGCAAGGTGGTGAAATGATGAGTTGGGAGTGAAATCTTGGTTTTTCTTATTTGGCTTAAGCTCGTCTTATCCCTGGTAGAAAAATTAATTAATCGATAGGCAATTTGGATGGATTTGTCAATAATTCGTTTACTTGACAAATTGATAAGAACTAAGAATGATAAATTTTGATAATGTTTTCTTGACACATGCGAAAACCGATCTATTAGCCACTGGGAGAGTAATTTTAGTCGAGAAATTGTAAGTTCCAACTGTCTTTTGCCATCGATGATGTCCATCGCTTGATGCCCTCCATCCAAAGTGCAAGTTTAGATATAACGCAAAGTGTTTCGAAATGTCGACCACAATTCCCTACCATTTTATCGCATGAACATTATATAACAATGATAACAACTTCTGGAGAGCGTAAAGGAGACGATTTTCCCCCTCAACGCTAATTACTAAACAAGAATTAGTCTAAGAGCGAAAAGAAGACAAACAAGAGGCAACCGGCAACAATTACAAAGGAATATGCTAACCAGTGAAATAGGAGTCACGAATTGTCATTTTCAGGCATCTCAACAGGCTACAGAACAATGCTAAAACAAGCCGAGATGTGACTTTTAAGCAATTATTTGACACAAACTCTATTCTCTGCCCATCAATTAATTTTCTGGGGTTCTCTTCTCTTCAAAGCACTCCATACCCATAATGATTGAAATCTAACATTATTTGACTAACGTAGTTCAATACCACAATATCACTATAGTATAAATACAAGAAACTGAAGATGATTGGGAATTTGGGGTGAAAATCCCATTGTGTTCAACTCAACTTCGAAAATCATTTACTCACTATAAGAAATCTCACTCAACGGTCCAAAACTCGGTGAATAGATTCTAGTTAAATAAAAATAGAAGAATGGTTGGCTGCAGAAACTTTCACTATGTACTTGTATCAAATTTCTATTTGCATTAATGAGTAAAATATGGCACGCAATATAAATTTTTGCAAGAAAAAATGGGTCAACACATAACCACATGAAAGTCTAATGTCTGAAATTCAAGTCTAACCAGAATATTGTATCACAAGCATAAAGAAAGTTCCACGGGTATTTTTACATGTTTTAAAATCTAGAACTATCTGCTTCGGCAATTATCCCAGAGCATTCCGCTTCTACAGGATCAATCCTTAGCTTCACTTCTCCTTGGATCCTGCTAGCAGATATTGAGAGTATTATGATTGATACTAAGGAAGTTGACATATCATTCTTTTGTCTTAGGTCTTAAAACACAATCCATACATTACACTTCACAAAACTAAGACCAAAAACATAGTCACAATTTTATCAGTCAAAACTTTAGCTAAGCTCATGACAATTAGTCTTTGTAAGCACAGCCCATACGAAAGGAAATAATGGAGCTCTGAACAGTAAATTACCTAATTATCATAAAAGCGGGAACGTCGTCTTCGAGAACTGTGAAAATCATGAAAAAAAATGGGCAAACTTCAAAGACAGATAAAATTATTAATGAGAAAGTGTTGCCATGCAATTCTAACAAACTAGACATGTCAGTGTATAAACAAATATTGAAGGATGGGAGTGTTGGAGCCTAAAGATACTACCAATAATGTGGACTGTCATGCAGTCATTACTCGATAGCTAAAAGCAATGATTTATGGGGAATCCAACAAGTTTCTATAGCTTGCAGCTGCACGGAGCACAATCATGAAACTCAAAATAAACTCTTTCATCTCCTTTATAGTACTTATTGCACCAAATATTGGTTCATTTCAAACTCTTCTTCAAAAACCCCACACATCTATTAGGGATTTTACCATGCCCGCCAACAAAAACTGTTGTAATGCAGGCCAAACATCTCATTAACTATCTAAAATGTTTGCCTTTATAATATCTATAATCTATAAGGGAGAATCAAATGATTTCACAAATTACCTAAATGTTTAACTTTATACCATCTATAGAGGAACTCAATTGTATCATTCCACAAATAACTGCCTAGGAAGTAGGAAGTAATCAGTAAATTAGAAGACTTTGGTTCATGATACACGAGATGCTTTCCAACATCAGGGTCCAACATAAAGCAACTATTTTCCAGGATGCTTATTAAACAATCTCTTACTTCCTAAAACAAAAAAAGTAAGTAAAACTGGAGATGGATAGAACGATAGCATCTAAGAAAGAGAATTCAAAGAAGGAAATATTACTAACCTCCGGAAGCCAGAGCTACCCCTTGAGGGGGCACTTGTGCTCACAAACTCATCATCAGTCTCGTCTACTCTATATTCTGCAAATTCTACAGAAGTCACTGAACCCTCATCAGAATTAGATGAAGCATAACTAGAGCGATGACTACCCCTTCTAGTATCAGTAACTCTTGATCTTCTTCTATTTCTGGAATTCCTGAAGTTATCAAACATCTGATATAAAATACAAGAGGTCCACCAGTTGCCCTCGTCACCAGGGAAGTCTTCAAATTCATCGCCAGATTCATCTTCACCATATTCAATTACATAATCTCCAAGAACCACTCCACGTGGGACTTCTGAATGTATTGTGCTCAAAACATCTATTATCTCAGAGGACTGCTGAAAATTTTCCCAATCAAGTTGCCGAGCAGGATCAATTTTTGATGGACGTGCATGAGGGTGCTCTAACTGAGCATGTTTCTGTAGTTCCAAGTACGCTCCAGCAAAAGTGCATTGTTCTTCCTCACAACAACGCTTCTTTGCATCTAGATATAGACGAGCCTTATCAATTACAACCCATCCAGTGACTTCTCCTCTACATAATGGACAAGCTGGCCTGCAGTTGTCTTCGGATACTGTTAGCTGAATGTTTGTTATAGCAAGTGTATCAGATGTTGAAGGGGACGACATCCCATATGCATTCTTGAATCGGTCCAAACAATTTGAATGCAAGTGGTCTGTATCACACACAAAAGGACGGCAGCCTTTCTCGTAAGAAGAGCATTGGAGGAGTACACCATTGTGGGGGAAATCCAAACATATAGGACAAATCACATCATCCAAATTGGTATTCAACTGAACATCCTCCATGAAACAAGTATTTGGTTGGAGCCCTCTTTCAGAAAAAGATTCAAAGGCCATAAGGAGACAATTTGCATAATAATCTACAAGCACATGGCATGCACTTCGGTTGTACGAGAAACACAGATTTAGATAAAAAGAACTTTGTAGGACAAACCAACCAAGCTTTGAGGTGTCAGATAAGTAGAATCAGCAATTGATCTTCTACATAAGAGGACCTATAAAGCTGCACAGCAAGAAGAAATCTGTAAGTTGCAGTTACTAGCATACTCCTATGCTCATTGGCAAGTGGCAGTAGTTTAAACCTGGTCTAAAACCCGAACTCAAGACTGCAATTTGGAACTGTAAGAATCTTAAAATCAAACAACTTATGAGATGGCTGTAATAATAGCATAGAACTGATCTCCCACTAGAGAGATGAAGTATGTCCAGATCAACAACACTCCCGATAATATATGATTATTATATATTATTACTGAAATTAAAAGTCACGCCAGCTTAGTAGATTCTAAGAATAAAACAAAACTGAACTCTGATGCCATAATTGTATATAACGAAACATACAGACAAAGGGGGATAAAGAGCATAGGCAATAACGAAAATGATCAAATACCCAGTAAAATTAACCAGATTCATCAAAATCTAATATAGAAAAAAAAATGATTAATTGGGTATTCAGCAAAAAGCAATAATATTGTCAAAAGACAACATCCGAAGCCGCAGTATATAAAAAATGAATTAATTAACAAAAAGAACGATCGTGGGTACAAGGTGAAATAATTAGAAACTTAGAAAATCAACCCCATATAAAAGCAGCCTACTGAACAGTTTTAAAGAAAAAAAAGAAGGTTTCTTTCAGAAAGAAAAGAAAAAAACTTAAAACATAAAGAAGAAGAGATAGAGAGAGCAAGAGTGACAAATTAGGAGGGCTTACTTGGATATGATTTGTGCAGACTTCAGAAGTAGAAACGGATACAAAAATTGATAATTTTACAAGACGAAAGAAAGAGAGAAACTTTGTTCTTCTCTCTCTCTGATTAGATAGAATATTGAGAAGGTTCAGTTTCCTTTTTCTTTTTTTCTTTTTTTTTAGTAGTAGGTAGCCTCTTTTGCTCTTATATATTTCTTTCTACCTTATATTACTGGTTTTTTCTTTCTTCTTCTTTTTTTTTTAAAAAAAAAAAAATTAATTTTCAATTTAATTGTTTTCCATTTCAGAAAGCGAAGGCCGAAGGGAGGGATAAAAATGGCAAATTACTACACTTATTATTATTCTGCAAATCAATCAAAATTTTAGATTCTAAAATACGCACTTGACGTAATTGCCCTTTTCCCTTCACCGACCCTAAACATTGTAATGTACTGAGAGAAGGCAAGTTGAAAATTTGAAGTCATTTCTTTTAAATTGTTTTCTCAAAGTCAAACCCCATAAAATTCTTTATTAGTATTAATTAATTAATCATAATTAATTTTATGAATTTATCAGCAGTAAAAGTTTTCTTTTGGCAATGAAAAACTTGTCCAGTTTTGAATCTTGAATGAGTTTACCATTTCCTGTTAATGAAAAAATATACTATTAGTACTTTTTTTGAGATAAGAATTATTTTCATTTTTTAAAGAGATTGAAATTACAAACGCACGAGAAGATCCGTACCCCGCTACATGATTAGCTACAATACAGAAATGCTAATCTATGAGCCAATAAACCCCTTCCCCAACAAACAAACCCAGTGAAATCTCATTACAATTCAAATAAATCTCTATACCCAAACATCTAAATGAGAATTCAACCCAAACTAGAAACTAAACCATAAATAAACTACATATATACCTACCAAATATACTACTAGTACTTAGTTACGTTGAAGATTGAAGAAGCGTAGCGTCTGGTTTTTGATTGATTGGATTGGATTGGGTTGGGCAACAACCCGACGGAGCAAATAAAAGTAGAAAACTGTATTTCTGTTTTGAGTTTGACTTGAGAGGAATAAGCAAAGAGAAAAATCAAACGCAAACGCAAGCCCAAAACCTCTTTGCCTTTCACACTCCAATTCCATTCCAAATTGAGTAATTTCTAAAGCTGATGTAATCCAAGTGTTTAGACATGTTTTTATAACTAAACTAAATCAGACAGTAATGGTTTCCTAAACAGTAAATAGTTAGGTATACCCACAAAACATGGGCTTTTAGTTACGAGACAGACAAACAAAACCTTTCTTCTTAAAAACCTGCCTCTTGCCTTTTACCAACTGCATGTAAATCTTGTAGTGTATATAAGCCACAGACAACAAAAACTGCCTACGTTCTCTTTGCATTTTATAATTACCTTCATATGTGTACATGAAACTTGAATAGTAGTATTAGAAACCCCTCTCTAGACCAATGTGTTCAACTGTTGATTCACAGAGACAGGAGGTCTAGTGGTTGAAAGCTGTCAACGTAAGTGCATGACCATAGGCGATAATTACTGCTCCTCAACTATTCGGGCCACGATCCCCACAGCAACTGTTCTTCCTAATGTTCTAAGAAACACCCTCCCAAGAGCTTTGCATTTTGAAAACTCTTGCACACAAACTGGTTCTTGCAAAATTACCTGAAGGTAAGAAATAGGCCTAAGGTCAAACCAAATCCGATCGCAATTATTAAGCCAAAAACTCAAATAGAACACCCTACACTTACCTCAACTACTGCACTCTGCTTAGCAACAATGCAGCGGGGTGCTTTCTTTGTGACTTTCCCAGTCTTCGAATCAAGTAGAGATGGTATCTTTGTAACCCTTGCAGCCTCCTTTACATGGTGTATGTGAAACTCCAGCTGAAAATTCCATTCAGATTATTAGATTGTTTACGTAGACTAACAACATTTCAGACTAAAAAAATAAAGAATGTACAGAGGAAGCTTGCCTGAGAGCCGATTAAAATTGGGGTTGCAACATCCAAGACAAGAACCTTCAGCTCCAAATGTTTTGCAACTGCAACTGGAAAATCAGGGTGACATAACACATCACCAGCCATCACTTGATTTCCATCTACTCCATTCAGGGTTATAGCTACATTGTCTCCAGCTCTTGCAACTGTACAAGCCTGAGAATCACGCTCCAGGGAACGGACCGTTGCTATACTTGCAGATGGCATAACTAAAACCTACAGATAGCATGCAGCAAATTCAAACGAAAGTAAGGACTTTTGTATAGGTAAGATCAATCAAATAAAGGCAGCAAGGCGAGAAAGGATTCAAAATTCAAATGTCAATAGGAGGTAACGTGTTAACCCCCACAATATAACTTCCATCACCACCAACAGGCATACCTTCGATCCGCTTCGAACAGCTCCAGCCTCCAACTTGCCACAGGCAGAAACCTGCCCTTGTGAAGTTGATTTCACAACATCACATATAGGCATAAGTAGAGGCTTCAAAAAATCTCTAGTAGGAGGTTGGAAGGAATCAATTGCATCTAATAGATAAGGTCCTTGATACCTGCATCATAGTTACAAAAAGCCAATTCCACAACATGAGCTCCACCAATGGGAAAATCATGAAAAACATTCCAACAACTATTTCTCCAGGGACTTGAGTATCATTTCTAAGTTATAATAAAACTTAATTACATGCTAGCAGTGATCGGTGCATTTGACACATTAAATGCTAACAAAATTCTCCTTTTGCTGATCATTAGAGACTTAACAACATCCAAAATCCACAAATTACTAACTTCAAATACATGGAAGAAAAAACTCACCAGGATAGACGAACATCTGAAGGTGTAGCCACTAAGTTCTGATTTTCTACAGCACTCAGTGGAATCCACGAGACAGAGGAGTCCTTAAAGCCACAAGAGCGAAGAAATGTCCCAAGATGCGATTTTATCAAATCAAATCGATCCTTAGAATATTCAACAGCATCCATCTTGTTAACTGCAACTATAATTTGATCAACACCAAAACTTCTGATGAGTTGTGCATGCTCCTTTGTCTGTCCCTTTGTGCCATCCATACCAGCTTCAAATGAACCAATAGAGGCATCTATTACAAGAATTGCAGCATCAGCTTGAGTTGCCCCAGTTATCATGTTTGGAACAAAATCTTTGTGCCCTGGAGAGTCAAGGACAACAACATGGTATCTTTTTGAATCAAAATAAGCCACAGCCACAGTCATAGTGATTCCTCTTTCCCTTTCTTCAGCACTCTCATCCAATGCCCAAGCATAAGCAAAGGAACCTTTTCCCTGATTGAATATGGAACACAAAAATAACATATTATTTGTTCAGCTTCACATATCACACATGCAGAAAATAATCCTAAAATTACCTGCAATTTGGACTCCTTTTCATATTTGTGCATCTCTTTAGGCGATATTCGTCCCAAAAGGTGAAGCAGTCTACCAGAGAGTGTTGATTTTCCGGAATCAACATGCCCAACCTAAGACATATGAAGAGTTATGTCATCATTATTGTGGTTAAGATAAGAAGACAAAAACACCTAAATTTTGGACCATGGACTCAAGTTCAAACTTTAACTTACAATTGCTTTTGCAAAAAAAAAGCAATTGTAAGTTAAAGTTAAAGTTTTAACTTACAATTGCTAGATTTAGTTGAGTCAGTGAATCTTCTGCTTTTTCAGGGAGCATCCACTTTTCAGGTTTATACTGTGTATTTGAATTTGCTCTTCCAGCATTTGCATCATTTGAATGCCCGGATTTAGCAGCCAAAGAACTATTTTTTGGATTACTGGTGAGGTTATGAGCTTCACCTCTGTTCTTTGAAGAGCTGCTATCATCCACCATGTCCTGCCTTTCTTTCGGCATCATTGACGATGAGCTTTTACCACTAGATCGCGGATTAACTGCAAGAATGCTTGCATCCACATTATCAACCCTACCTTTTGGCATTGAGGCAGAAGACTTATCTGACCTACTACTTGAATGTATTTGAACTGCCTCCTTCTTCCCAACCACACTAGCGGAAACTCTGGAAGATTTTAAGTCAAAACTGTTGGCTGCAAGTGAATGAAAGCATAGAAATAAGATATAACTAAACTTCAACCGAATATATATATATATATATAAAAAAAAAAAAAAAAAGGATTCCTCAAATTCCATTAGCTCTGGGTTTTTTCAGAGATGTTGAACTCTTAACACAAACACACTCTTAAGATAAGAAAATCAGATAAAAAGAATACCTTTTGAACCCGATTTGGAGGAATGCAGTCCATTGGAAACCATGTCATCTGGAGATGGAACATCAAACTTGAACGGGGCTGTATCATTAATTCATGTAAGTTTAGAATATATGATAATATGATACATCAAGCATTAGTTTTCAGAAGTAAAGCAGCAAAAGAACTGCCAAAGGCAGCATCCAGAAGAAATAAAAATCAGGAATTTAAACAACAAAATGTTTCTTCCATTTCAAACAAAGTATTCTCAAAGTTAAGGATATGATAGATATCCATGTCCTGCTATAAAATATGTCCGGACCTATATCAATACGGGAATGGATAGGATAAGTATAAGCTTTGTGGAATTCGTAAAACTGTCCTTGGGAATTCCCAAGTGGGTGGAATTTATTGTCCTCTTTCACCACAAAACCATCATTCTGTTGTCGAGCATCTACAACTTTTTTGGACATCTGATGCGGCAGTGATGCAAAAAGAGACTTGGCCATAGTAGATACTCCAGAATTTTTGCATATGCCACCAACTGCAGGAAAGAGATCTGTTCTATAAAAGGTACCACCAATGTAAAGGGAAGCCATGAAACAAAGAGACTTGATATATATTGGGGACCCAAACATATGCAAGCTATCTGTTCCAACTTTCTACAATTGAATGCCAAAGTCCCCATGGATCCAAATTTAACTAGGAAGCAACAGGCGGAAACATGGAGAAAAGGGGAAAGAAGAAAAAGAAAAAGAAAGAAAGACCCCATCACATTGAATCAGAACAAGAACAGTTAATTCTGCCATATTAGGTGAAACAAAGAGCAACATCATTGGCTTAAGTGCAATTGTGACACACCTGTTCTCTTCCCATCGTATATGCTGTTGTTGACCAAAGGACCACGAAGAACCCCACAAATATCACATGCTGACATGGTCTCATCATTATCATAAGTACAAATGGAGCAGCGCCACACACCATGTTTGGCAGTTTCTTCCTCAGAAGGAGCTTGCACTGTTGCAAGGGAAAATAGTATTAAGTTGGTAAGAAGAAACATACATGCATAAGTTCTGTTAACCATTTTACTCCCTATCAAATTGAGCCAGTCATCTTTGAGAAACTTTTAGTGAAATGTAGAGAAACCAACAAAAAGAGCAAGGTTGCCAAACTTTATCTCAATGCAAATCTTAAAGATGACAAGAAAACAAAATACACTCACCATTTTCTTCTACTTCATAATCATAGTCATATTCATCATAGTCATCGTAACCATCATCATCATCATAATCAATTCCATAGTTAACTTTTCGAGGCATAGTTCTAGCACCCAAGAAACAAACAGATGTTTCAATCAAAGATGAAACAAGCAAAACAGAACCAAATATGCAAAAGAAAATGAAATAAGTTCAAATAGGAAAAACTACATACCTTTAGGGGAAGTTAATCAATAGATGCCTGGATTCATGGGAAATCTAAATCGACCTTTAATTGATGCTAAGATCAAAGAATTACAAGCTCACAGTCCACCTTAACCTAAAATCCTAAAATGACAACACTAATAACTGCATATTTCTAATTCTAAAGAACGAGCTTGAATCTGAGGTGCAGTTTACTGTCTTCCCCACATGAATGAAGGATGAAGCCGCACTGCACTGCATACCAAACCCATAATGCATTTTAGTTCACCAAAAGTATATGATCTCTTTCACCTTCTTTTTCCCGAACTATTTCAAATTTTAACATCCTCCTCCCCTCTACTTCTTAGGTACGCCAAATTGAAAACAAAAAAGAAGAAAACAAAAAAGTAAAAAGTAAAAACTAAACCCAGGTTACAATACATTCAAATTATCCAACCTAGCGGAGAAGGGAGTTTCAAATGTTTTAGAAAATAACGATGAAGGAGTTTTTAGGTTTCTTAATTGCGTTAGTTTTCTCGGCAATCAAACAAAGGTTAAGATAAATGCGACTGGCAGAAAAAAAAAAAAAAGGAGTTTTGAAATTTCTCTTGCATTCATGTCGAGGAAGAATCGCAATTGACAATAACTTTCACGGAATTTGAATCCAATACTATAGAAATTAGTAGAAAAAAGAATCAAACATTGAATTTATTGTAAATATACAACGAGAGATGGGGGATAAAAGGGTAAGGGGAAAGCAAAGTACCTGAGGAAAATGGAAGAGTGGAAGAAGAGAATACGCCTTCTTTCCTCAGAAAGAACGCGAGCAATGCTACAAACTGAATTTGTCTGCAAGGATTTGGTACATGCTCAATACTTAATTTTCCTTCTCTTTTGCCAATCTACGCTTCAACTTCACTGTTACTTTCTTTTTTAACAGTGGTAGTAGTTTTTTTCCTGATAGAGTGTCATTCATAATTTCCCAATAGAAAATCTAAAGAGTTCTACACTTCTACTTCTTTCTATATTATTATTATATCTTTGCTTCTTCAAATGGGCTGACTCTTTTGTTTTGGTACATAAATGGGCTGACTGTTCGTTTTCTCTTTTTCTTCTTTCTTTTTCTGTGTTAAAAATGACTCCCTTCAACTTTGGACATCAATAAGGCCCAAAAAATTCCAGAATAAGCCTTAAGGTGAAAAAAGATAAATAGACTATTATTATTTTTGGTACAAAATATATCATTTTCTTCTACATCCAAAACTTTGTGGAAAGTATATGAGATTTTCCAACATAATTGTTTAAATTGTTTTTTTTCTACTTCATTCGGTATCCAAAGTTTTTTCTTTTTGTATATTTACAAGTTAATCTTATTCGAGTCGGTATCCAAAGCTTTGATTTTATTAATCCGGATCTAACCCGTATCACGTACCTGATTTTGGTGAGTGAGTCTACCAAAGAATAACTGCGTACGCATTTGTTTTTAATCCATAGACAACGGGTTATAACCTTTGTTTAATTAAAATTAAAATAAAATTTTCTAACTTCTCTTTACTAAAACAAAATGGTAAAGATAACATTAATATCTAGTTGAGTTAACAAAATAATTAAGAAACACAAACTTTGTTATATTGCCTGTCCAAACTCCAAATCATTCATCAATTACACATTCTACATATTGTAACCAACAATTTTCCCACACAAATTTCTCTTGACAGATAATTAGTAAACAACTAATTAAAGTGAATATAAGTTTCAAATTTTAAACTTGAGGCTAATGCATGAGTACCGATTAGAAAATCTAGCTAATTTCATAATGTAATATATACCCACCACTAAAGTTAACATGGATGGACCCAACAAAAAGGGAGAAAGATTAAAAAAAAAATACTAGTAAGCACTAACATATAATTAAAGTGTGATTTTCAATTTCATTGTTCATATTTCCTAATGACCTAAAACCCTATCTGGTAACTATTGTTAATCCTCCATCAGAGTATGAAAAGGGATATAAGAAGCACACAGTGTCTTGGTATTCTCTTCAAGCTTATCATCATCCAAAATCACTCTAACGGCTTCATCTAAAACTTGCCATTTTTTCAAAACAGAACCATCCAGGATAGCTAATTCCAACTTTCCATCATCTTCCTCAGCATCCATCACTTCCACAGCTTCATGATCTTGATCATCATCTGGAGAGGCTAAAATAATAATCACATCGTTCATAGTGTAGCCTGATTTTGGCAAAACCAGAGTTGGAACATTAACAACCCATGCAAGCAACTCCGCTGGGTCTGAATCTGAAATTGAAACCTCAAGCTTGCCCTGTAACCTTGCAATTAGCTCTTTTCCCATTATAAAGTTTCCCCCTAGGATCTTATCATCAGTAAACACAACAGTCTCAAGCATTTTGCAGTCCAAATCCAAAACAACTTCTCTAATGATATCATGCCTCTCCCTTAGATGTTTTAACATCATTATAAACAAATCAAGGAAATATTCTGGATCTTCACTATGGTAACCAAGCATATGATCAGAATTGGTATTATTACCTGCAACAGACGGATTGGAATTATTGGACTGATCATGATTGACGACAGAAGAGGCCATGAGGCAGACACATGTCTCAAATTGGGATTTAGACCCATATACGGATTCCCATTTGTTACAAGAACCACTTTGCAATGAAACAGCAGCTGCTGAAGGATTGACACCATAGTGGAGATGAAGATGTTTTAGTTGTTTAAAACCATCTTTAAGCACAGAAAGCTTTTGGGTGATGGGGTTTGGAGCTCTTCTGAACTTGGCTACCAGATTCCTGAGAAAACCGCCAAGATGACCCATAAACGACGTCGGTGGAGGAGGAATGTAAAAGTCCACAAAGAGAGAATGGGTTTTGGGAACAAGAGAGGAGTAGCGTTTGGCCACCAGAGAGAAGCGGATAAGGGTTTTCATATGGATGAGCTTGTTGATAATGAGCATCACAACGTCATCTGGTAAGCGTTGAAACTGTTCTTGCTTGATTTCTTCTTCATCTTCTTGTTTCAGATTCGAAGCCATTGTTCTTGGCAGCTGGAATTGAAAATGGGGTTTAAACTCAAAGCAATGGAATTGGAATGGATTTCTATTTTCTTCTCTCTTCCTCTGTCTGTGGATCGGGAAGGGAAAAGTAAAGGGTTTAAGCAGGGGTTTTGTTTTGTTTCCTCCAGTGAGGATACTCCACGTCTCTTTTTGTCATTTTAATTTATTTATTTATTTATTTAAATTTGTTATATCCTTTCTTGTAGCCCAAGTGCAAGAAGCCAAGAGCAAGACAAACAAAAATACTAACACCTCTTGATTCTTTTATTTATACCAAGAGTAAAAAACAGCATCGATTCAATTTTTTTAAGGCTTAATGCTAAAATCCCCCAACTTATCATAAAAAGGAAATTTTGCCCCCTAATTTTTTTTTGTCCAACTTTGCCCCCGAAGTATGAAATAAGGACATTTTACCTCCTGCTGTAACAAAATTTACTCACATGAGTGCATGTGACTAACAGATCTTTTAACTCAAGGTTGTCTGTTTATATGGAATTTCCTAGGGATGTCAACGGGGCGGGGAATGTGCGGGGGGTGTATTCCCCGACCCCGACTTCACAACCCTTTCCCCGTCCCTGTCCCCATCCCCGACGGGGAATGAAACACGTTCCCCATCCCCTACCCCGCGGGGATTTGACGGGGACGGGAAATCCCCGTTCCCCGAGTTTGGTATAAAAAATACTTTATTATTATATCTTTGAAAATGTTTTTTTTTATCTTATTATTAAATGGAAAAATTTATAAAAATTTAAATAAATACAATATTAATATTAGTAATAACAATAACAACAATTAATTTACCTTTTTTAGTTGAATTAGTTTTAATAAATGATTTTCATTATAAGTATATAGTATTATTAAATACAACATTATAAATAAACATAATAATACATATTAATAATATAAATATCACATGAAAAATTTCTATGTTAAGTTTTAGTGCAATATATATGTCTATATATCTCTAGTAAATCTAACTTACACGTATATATTATATGTAAATAATTAAAAAAAATATATTTCGGGGACGGGGCGGGGCGGGGAGGGCATTCCCCATCCCCGTCCCCGACCCCGACGGGGAATGAATTTCATTCCCCATCCCCGTCCCCAAATTAACTCCCCATCCCCTTCCCCGTCGGGGCAGGGAATCGGATTCCCCACCGGGGACGGGGGGAATTGACATCCCTAGAATTTCCACGTCAGTTAACACTGGGCCCCACATCAACCTTTTTTAACATTCATAAATTGATAAAAGTTCAGGTGGGGCCTATATTTTGGCTGACATGGAAATTTCACGTCAACAAAAAAACCTCATGTTAACAGACCCGTCAGTCACGTGCATGCACGTGACTGAATTCTGTTACGGCAGGAGGTAAAATATCCTTATTTCATACTTCATGGGGCAAAATTGGACAAAAAATAGATTAAGGGGCAAAGTGTCCTTTTTGTGATACTTCAAGGGGGATTTTGGGCATTGAGCCATGGTTTTAATTAAAAGTTTTAGATACACAATTTAATTGCGTTTAGTAGAGCGGTGTGGTAGTGGTGCGATTGACACTGTTTAGCAACTGTACAGATGAGATTACACTATACAGATGAGATTATTAGATCAACGATTGAAACGGAGTTTACACTTAAGCTCTGTTTGGGCCCAAAACGGTAATGAAACGGTCAAACGATGATGAAACAGTTACAGATACACAACATAAGAAACTCAAATTAACTGAAACTTGTGATGGTATCTGGCCACAACATTTACAATCCAATTTTCTCATTAAGTTGAAAATTACATATAAATACATATATAGCGTTAATCATGAACAATAATAATTACCAGATTTCTAATTGGCTAATGCTTCAATTATTCATCTCTGATTAAGTAGGAAGATGTTTACTCTTCAATTATTAATGTTCTTTGTAGTATTAATTCACAACCATTTTCATTTTCATAAATGCATTTCCATTTTCATCTTTAATTATTAAATGCAACAAGTAGCTAACTCTTTGGCGAGCCTTGGTATCTCCTTACCAGAAGATGTTTTTTGGATGAAGTGCCAGACTCCATCTTAGGTGTGCTTCAAAATGATTGGAATGCTTTACTAGATCAATGAAAGTTCTTTACTTTTCCCTCCAAAAAAACAAAGAAAAACTACCCTAATTATCACCAAACAAAACCCTAATGACCACCCCTGCCCCGCGTGAAAAGTGATTGATCATTGAAGGCTACACTAAGCCAAATGAAAAAGGGAGCTGAATATAGATAGGTGAACGTATCGTATAGATTATTATCATGTATGTATAATAAGAAGCAGCAATTATTTCTGATATGGTAACATTTAGTATTCACATTTTCGACTTTTTGGTGGTTACTGAATCAGATATGCTACAACTATCTATGTCTGTCTATCCACTGCAGGACTTGTCTCAAGTTTGTGTTGCTATACATACAGATACAGGCAGCAAAATTTTGTATCATCTATCAGATAATACTGAGTTACTCCATGAAAGTAAGAAATCTCGAACCACGTTTGGGAAATCTGCAAGTTTAGATAAATTTTAGGATCAGATACACAGTTTACTAACCAGATTATCACATCACAGTTGCTTATTCCTGACCTGACATAACTTGAAAATTCTCACAAAAATTTTACCTTGTACAATTTCCACAGCCACTGATGGTACGTCTATGTCGTCTTCAACAAGCCTATAGACATCTACCAGCTGATAGAGAAACCATACCATTTTAGCAGTTTCATAAAAAGGAATTGCAACCGGTACATACTATTATTTAAATCAATACAAACCTCTTGAACATGGAGCTTAGAGTCTTCAGTCAAAGCAAGAAGAAGCTGTCGTCGGATACCTTCATCAAACAGGAAAAGACGAGCTCCATCTTTAATGGTGTCTGTCAGGTCCAGTTTTTTTTGTACTTGTAAGCTTCTTGAACTTGGCCTGACAAAAGACAAGAAGTTGAAACGTTATGCAAATGCTGATTCTTTAAACTTTCTCCAGAAACTAGAACAAGATAACAAGTAATTTACGGTCACGCACATGTCATTCTTTAGCAGTGCAGGGTTGCTACTCATTTTGGCCACGTTTTCCTTTGCAAGAACAATAAGATTTTCAAGCCGTTTCCACTGGAAAACACCATCTTTAAAAAGAACCTGACAAAGGAGGAAAGTATTTCATGATAACGGTCTGGAAAGCTTTCGAAAGCAACAACTAGGATAGGCTAATCTCATGGTAAACTTAAAGAATATATATTGTCAGTCTACTTAAGAAAGCATAAGATATAAAGATGTTAATACATAACCAAGGTATCAGATTATCTGCAAATAGAGGCAATGTCCAAGGAGGCAAATAAAAAGTCCCGACATCCTTTTATACCTAGTAAGTGCACTACGGGCAACTTGGAATCAAGTACTTTTTTTAATTTTAAAAAATTCAAAGCAGAGAAAGTGATTCTTCACTTGCTAGAGGAACATAAGACTGATATGCATCTATAAATCAAGTAAAGGATAAACGTAGCTTTAAACTGACCTGTATGAGGCGTTCACGGAGAGCTGGATTAGGATCTGTTAACAGCCGCTTTGCCACATATGGGTAGGCAACCTAGTGAAATGTTTAGAATCAGTACAATACAAGTATGGATCAATATGTACAAAGAAAACCTAAACAAAGATGGTGACTCCATTCTATGGAGGATTAAACAATAACAAGCCCTTAATCACAGAAACGTTTGCATCTCCATAGCAAATGTTGACAATAAGTAAAAGACTCAGTGGCAAAATTCATCAGTGATTGAATAGCTTGGATAAAAAATTGATGTCCCAAATATAGTTGATGGACCCATTTACAGAGATTCTGTTGATAATGACAACTCAGGGCCATCTAAACTAAACAATAGGAAAGTAAAAAGGGTGATTCCATAAGGGAGGGGCCAGCAAAGGAACAAAATTAACCTCACCTCAAGAAATTTGAAATCTGGCTTGAGCGTAAAACAGATGCCCTCTTGAGTCAACAAAGAACGAATAACAAGGGAAAACCTCTCCGGTATCCGGATTGGATAGTTGTAAACCAACTTATTGAATTGCCCTGCAGTTAACAGAAATATAAGGTTTGTAGTCTTCATAAATCAAGATTCAAAAGCAAGCAAAGAGAAAAGATTCATAAACTAAAAATTTGAATAAGCTAGTAAATAGTGTTACTTGAAGCAAACATAAAATAATTACCAGTAACACTTCGGAAGTTAAAATCAGAGAGCCCTTTTCCAGCAGAATTCTGCCAGATGGCTTCTAATGCTGGAATAATAGGAGAGACGTCAGTTCCACTGGCCAAAAAACCAAGCCTGGTAAAATCATTTGCCATCTCAGCGTAATCCTCATTAACAGCATGGACAACAGCATCAATCAATATCTGCTTATTTTGCTGAAAGACAAAAGGCACATCAATTTGTAGAGTAAGAAGGTTGGTTACCACGCAATAAGTTAGTAAAGAATTGCTACCTCAAAAAAGTAAAAAGTAGCAGTTATCAATTTCCCTTACACGAGGTACCAACTTTGAAGAATGTATGGTAGTGAAAAATGCTATTTAAACCAATATAGTTCATATTGGATTATTCTACCTAAAAAGCAGGTGAATGTCCTGTTAAACCATGCACATGCCCAAAATGACAATTAGTAGCATTATCTACTAGTAAACGCATGACTAGTAAGAAAAAGCAAATATCTATAGTTGATGACATAAGAACTAAGGTAATTAACCGCAAATACATGCCAATTAATCCTTACTAACTAGAGTTTATTGTCTAGTATATAAATATCTTTAAAGGGTATATTTTACCTGACTAAGTACAGCCACGTTCCCGAAGTCCACATAAGCAATACGTCCATCTCGCATTGCAAAAATATTTCCAGGGTGTGGATCTCCATGAAATAACCCGAATTCAAGCAACTGCCTAAGAGCAGCACTTACTCCAACAGTTAGAAAACCATTTACATCGATTCCAGCATTCTTAATAGCCTGAGATGCATTGAGACATCATGTTACACAAAAAGATACAATATAAAACTGCTTCCACATGAAGTGTACTATGTAATATCTTGCCATCCTAACCTGTGGATCAGTGCACCGAATACCATCTATCCATTCCATTACTAAAACACGTGAGCCAGAAAGATTTTTGTAAACCCGAGGAATTTTGACAGTAGGATCATCTTTGAAGTTCTCAATGAAGTCTTCAATATTCCTGGCTTCCTACGTAATAAAGGGAATAAAAAAATGAAGACGAAAGAAGTGGCACCACAATATAAACATGAAAAGTACATGTATTTTAGTAGTTCTGTTCACTTGTAAGATGAATTTTAGAATGTAAGGACATTACAAAACCCCATTTTTATATAGGTAAAAGAGCACATACAAAGTGCAGAACAGCTTTGAACGTACCAAGGTATAATCAAGCTCCTCTAAAAGCTTTTCGCCAAATTCGTCAACTATCAGTTCAGCATTGCAGCCCAGTTTTTGCATGCTAATTCCATTCAAAAAGGAGGCAAGTGTTCGGAACAGAAAGAGATCACGATAGATTATAGGCTCTATCTGAGGCCTCTGGACCTGTAAGTACATGAAATTACATTGATGATATTTAAAAATCACTGCCCTTGTTTTTGTTCGTAGGATAACCATCTTAAAGTTGAAGTTGTCAAACATCAGTAGATGCATAATAAATACTTCACAACATAAAATCATGATAGTTAGCTTGTTATGATAAGAAAACAAAAATTACTACTATTTTACGCATCCACAGCCAAGCATTTTGGCCACTCAGGTGGCTCTTCAAGAAACAATCAAGGGGAGCAAGTGGCCCAAAGTGCGCACATATATGAACACTCATATAAAACTGCAAAAGTGCTTGAGCACAGATAATTCGATCATCAAAAACAAGAGCTGAGTGACTAGTTCATACCCTAACAAGCTCCAATGACCAAGAAATCACCAAGCATATATGACCTTAGATTTGAGCAATAGTTGCTATGCTATGGATGACAACTGTAATACCTTAATTGCAACATCCTCTCCTGATGAACGAAGAGTTGCACGGTAAACTTGACCCAAGCTTGCAGCTGCTATTGTCTCTGAAGAAATTTTGCTAAACAAAGCTTCAAGGGGTTGGCCCAATTCTTCCTCAATGATTTTAAAAGCAACCTGTCAAGACCATTCTCACTAAGTAAAAGGACATAATCCTGGCCTAACACAAAAATTGGCTGCTTGCAACCCAGGAAAAGCAGAGTGCATTCTTACCTGATTGGGGAAGGGAGGAACATCATCTTGAAGAATGCAAAGTTCATTCATATAATCTTCTCTGATAATATCCGGTCTGTTTGCAAGAACCTGTCAAAATAAAATAAATGACCAACCAAAGACATAACAATGTCCATACAATCTCCTTCCTTTCAACAAGTTTTGGTAGGAAATTTGGAAAATACAACTTCAACAGATTTCCATTGGGTTGAGCCGAATATAGAATATGGATGAAATTCAAAGAACCTCTTCAAGTAGAACTTAAAAAAGGAAAATTTTACCATAAACATTTAAGAAAACAATTTGAAGAGTGAAACAGGACAAACCTGGCCAGCTTT
Organism: Corchorus olitorius; assembly: GCA_001974825.2. Lineage (NCBI taxonomy): Eukaryota > Viridiplantae > Streptophyta > Magnoliopsida > Malvales > Malvaceae > Corchorus > Corchorus olitorius. Next base: position 29,558 of record AWUE01016541.1, read on the forward strand.
GATAAAGGATGGTCCGAGATCACATAGAAGATTCCTAAGTTGGCGAGCTCGAAATGGAACAACCTCTTCATCCCGCCCAACCAAAAAATCGTACATCAAAGAAGACCAGTAGAACCCCAAATTCCACACTATCTCCACACCACGAGAAATAAGAGATGCAACTGATTGTCGAGATTCCAGTACCTTATTCCTCACCTATATATCATTATCAAGGTCAGAAAATTGTCCATATCAATTTAAATTTTAAATGCCTCGAGTTCAAGAAGTAACTTGAAACCCGCCATATTGTTTTACATAGAATTAAATGCAGAAATTAGCTAAATCTTCTATGACTATGAATACTTAGCTCTTTCTCATAACATTAAAATTCAAATCAAACTAAACATTCTAACAAGGGGAAAGCAAAAAGAATAAAATATGATCTGAATTTTGATTACTGGTATATATAATATCGTACTGTCTCGGGAGAATACTTGCGAAAAGGAATGCAGACGCCGCGCTCGATGTCAAGTTGTTCCATGGCACTGCTGGACTTCTCCAACGATAACGACTTATTCTGGGAATCATTGGAGGACGTTAAGCTCCTCCTGGCGGTTCCGTTATCTACGGCAACTTCGGTGGTGGTTGAGGCGGCAAAATTTGACACTCTGACTGCAGAGAATTTCTTGCTTCTTTGCGGAACGCCATGGACAGATAGCTGAGAGGATGAGAATTGAGGTTTGTTTATGCAATTTGGGTGAATTAAGTTCATTTTGAAACCCTCGGGGCTGAGAGAGGGGGATCTCTAATAATTGGAGTGGAATTAAGCAGTGGAACTGGAAATTTGAGAGAAAGGCAATAATAATAAGAATATTCAAAAATCAGTTAAAATGGACGACCACATAATAATACTGGCATTTTTGCAGATAATTATTTAGTAGTATTTTTATTTTTATATATATATCTTTTTCCTAAGGCGAGGGCGAGACTGCAAAAGAATGGAAAATGAGCTTCCGTATGGTTGCGTCCACGCTTTTGCTTGGCGCATGTGGCAGTCATATGCTCTGCGTGGCTCTAAAAATAACTTAACATTTCTTTAGTTTTGCTAATGTAAGCCTTGTCATATTGCCAAAAAGAGAAAATGTCACGATTAAATAGCGCCTTCTTTTCTAGTTTGGACCGTCTATCAAATTTAATGCACAAGTAATCTTGCTTGTCCGAAATTGCATCGAGTTGGAGTCGAGGAATGGGATGCTCGACCTCAAAAAAGTCACTACTTAACTCTTGGTTCGAACTAGATTAAATTATATTTTGAGAGTTTGAGTTCGACTCAGGACAAATATTGAGCTACTTGATCTTATTTTACTAGACTTAATAATTGAAAAATATCATAATACTCGATTTTGTTGCCTTGAACTCGAACTTGAAATGTTAAAGAAGTAAATTTGTGATTAAAGTGATTAAAAATACATAAGTATAACTACTCAAAAAACACTTAAATCGAGTATTTAGATGTTCGAATCCAGCTTGTTAGACCACTCAAATTTGACTCAACTGTGACCGAGCCAATTTCTAATTTTTTTTAAATCGAAATTGAGTGAATTTGTGAATATATATGTGTTATTTAATATTTACACCCTAATCCAAACTTTTAATACTTATATATGATTATTGATAAAATTGTAAGTAGTTGTATATATATCATAGCATAAATATCCATAGATTTTATTACTTTTGTTTAATAGTTCGATGACATTCATTAAAACAAAATGCTTCTAAATGTTTCAAAATTTATTATTGTTCGTTCTCCCTCTTTCTCTCTATCTATCTCTCTCTTTTTCTTTTCTTTTTTTTAATTACAAAGTCTTGTGAATCACTTAATAAGTGCATATAAATAAATATACATGTATACATGCACTTATCCAACCAAATTTCATAATTCTACCCAATGAAAAATCTTCAAAAATCCTTAACTAAAATTAATCACCATCATATCTTACTCACACTTTCCCCCTCATTGTCCTTTCTTTTCCTATTAACTTTCAGAGTAATTAATCTTCTTTCAATTTTCTTTATGTTTCCTTCCCCTTCCCCTCATCTTCCTTACTATCTTTCTAACTATACAAATGGACTACTACTTAAATTCAACTTCAAAAACATTTATTTTGTACTTAAGCCAAAACAACTTGCATAAAGCATTTTAACCATTGTTTGAAAACAATATTGAAGATATTGAGATTATATTTCCATTTTTTGTAGTGATAATTATTAGTATATGTAGTTTTCATATAAATCACAATAAAATAACAATGTTTCATTAGCTTTTATGGATTATCATTAATATGCATATAGTATAGTTTTATTCATTTTTGTTAAAAGAAATAGTAGACTGCATAGTTTAGTTTTAATTGACCATATAGTAAACAAAAACTATAGTTTTATACTTTGATTTAAGTAGTATTGTGAAGTTGCTTAGTATAGTAGTAATTATTTTGGTACAAATAAAACCACTGTGGCTCAAACTTAGCAATGAAATTATATAATATAGTATTTTATATAATTGTTGCATTTTTTACTAATATAAATGAGTTAATTGTCAAATAATTAAGATTAAAAAGGTTTATTTTTTATATTAATCTCAACATTCTAATTGATGCCTCATTAAATATTTTTTCATATTTTTATCAGTGATAACCAAATAAAAATTAAAATAAAAATATTGGGGAGGAGAGGGGTATTTTGAAAATAAAATATAGTGGGATCGCCTCTATACCCAGTTCCCGGTTGTTTCATTTTTTTCGCGGCCTGGGCCAATTAATAAAACGCAGGCGGGAAATCCAAACTAATTGGCGGGAAAGGGGAAATAGGTGATTTCCCTCTATCTATTTAGGGGTAGTCTATTTCTTCTGCACAAATCAGCCGTACAAATTAAATTCATTTTCATTTTCATTTTCGACTCTCTTTACCTCTACACATCTAGGGTTTCAAATATGTTCTCCAGCAGCCAGTTTGACGGCACCTCAGCCTTCTCCGGCGGCGGATTCATGCCCTCGCAGCCTTCTCAGCTCGCTAATTCAACTCCATCTCCTGCAAAAGTCAGTCCTTTATCTTTCATCTCTCTGCCTTCATCTTTTGCTTGTACTGTTTGGCTGCCGAGAAAGCCTAAGAATAAACTGCTATGTTATATACCATGAATTTAGCCTAGCATCTCGGATTTTGCAGTGTATTTTGTTATAGTTGATCTAATTTTCAGCTTTTCTTGGATTCATGGTCTAGCAGAATCGCGAAACGCAGGGGTTGTTATCGGTGACGGTGAAGCAGATAAGTGAAGCTTCTCAATCTGGTGATGAGAAATCCAATTTTATAATCGATGGTGTCGATGTTAATAATGTACCATTTCTCAAATCCTTTTAACGCTTCCATTTTTATTTGCTCGTTCATGTTAAAAGGATTGTATAGTGTTAAATCTTGGCACCTTAAATTTCTAATTCATTGTAGCTTAGTTTTGAGCAGGGATTTCAATAATTCATTTTTTTTGTTTTAATTTTTCTTTTGGGTTCTTTGTTGGTTCAGATTACAGTGGTTGGCATGCTGTTCAACAAAAATGTGAGGTCCTCAGATATTCGCTTTCATCTTGATGATGGAACCGGCCGAGTTGAATGTATAAGATGGTATGCACCAGTTTCCATTCAAATTCAATTTTTATCAATGTCACAATATTGCTTAAGATTTTAGTAGCATTAGAGAGGCACTTTTGGTTTGAAATCTGAACTGTTTCCTCTAAATGGATTATGTCTCAATTAGGGTGACCGAGCACTTTGACACAAGCCAATTGGAAGCATTAGAGTAAGATCTCTGCTTTATTCATTACTAAGCAGCTCCTGTTTGTGTTTTGGAATGTTCTTGAAGGCTTTTCCATCAATTCTATATTCTTAAATTCTTTGATTTTATTGTGCAATAGAGATGCTACTTATGTTCGAGTCAATGGGCACTTGCAAAGTTTTCAAGGCCAGAAGCGACTAAGTGCCTTCTCTGTGAGGTATGGTTGCAGAAATAAGTTTTCTAGATTTTGCATTGACTAGTGCATTTTGGGTTCCTTTTGTTGATAAAATGTGCTCTGTCCATGGACCTTATCATTTTAAGAATTGGAATGTAATCTCAACCTGTTCATCCTAAAATTATTTCTGTGAACTCATGCATAGTGTTTGTCTTGTCATGTCAACTTTCTGCTCCATTGAAGCAAGTATGACATCTAAAAGAATGATAGGAGTTATTGTTTTATTCTTATTAGAACAATTTATTGCTCTGCAGCTGAATTTTATTCATTTTCCTTCTTTTATTTGGTTGTTTGACAAGAATTTGGCTGCCAAAAGAGTAAAGTCTAAGAATTTGTTGATGCGCACCTTAGTTGCACTTTACTGTGGGTTTTGGTGCCATTAGAGCACCAATGAGCTGCTTTGTCTCTGTCTTATGGGTGTGTTGTCCATTCTTCAGTTATGCCAGTTTCTATACAATCAGTTGTCTAACTATAGATCAAAATGAATAGACCAGTTTAGATATGTGATTATGATAACTAGTTGACTTGAATCAATATGCTTCTGTGATATGTGCGCATAAAAATTGGTGTCATATGGTTTCCTCTGTTATCTTTTGATTCTCAGGCCAGTGACAAATTTTGATGAAGTTACTTGCCACTTTATTGAGTGCATACACTCCTATCTGCAGAATTCCAAAGTACAGGTAAAATATAACTAAAGCTGATAAAGTTCATTCTAAATTTCCTTTGCATTTGATTCATTCTTTCTTAGATGAATGTTGCTATTAATCTTTGTTTCCTTGTGCTAATTTTAGTCACAGAGTGGCTCTTTGTCCCAGTCACAGCCAGTAGATTCATCATTGAGCACTCCTGTACGAGGTGCATCAAATGGCTACCAACCATCTTTGATGAATGATGTATGAAATGAAATTCTCATTGTATTTGTTTTCTTTTTAAATCCTAATCTTTTCCCCATAAATATCATCCTTTTTTTTTGTTTTTCTTTCAGTTTTCAATGCAATGCAGTGCTGATGGACTCAAAAGTTTTGATAAATTGGTCCTGAATTATCTGCAGCAACCTTCAAATATGTAAGTAGTGCTCATCTTGGGAGGAAAGTGGTTTTCATAATATTTCAATTTGGAAAAACTGTATGGAATGCATGTGTGTAGTTACAAGCACGTATCCCATGTTTACTTAGCTTTTTCATCACTTGAATGAATTGAGCTTTGCGACGTGGGAGCGTGTCATCTTTCTTTCTTTCTTCTTATTGGTTTCTATGAATTATTTTGGAGTTGATTACTGCTATTGAAACATCTAATGTAAAAAATGTCCTTTTCCTTTACTGGATTATCTTTACTTTGAGATTTAAGCTTTATTAACATTCAAATTCATTTACATGCATCATTTGAATGGTTGATCTTTACAGTGATCGAGAAATGGGGGTACATGTAGACGAACTCTCCCAACAGTTGAAAGCTCCCAAAGAGAAGATCAAGTATCCTCTTATTTAATTTACTTAGTTTTCTTTCCAATTATGTATATTTTTATATCTACTGATTTTGCTTCCATTTTTGCTAGGGATGCCATTGAGTTTCTTGAAAGGGAAGGATTGGTCTACTCCTCCATTGATGATTATCACTACAAGGCTGTGGAAGGTTGCTAAGTTTAAGTGTAGCTTGGCTTGGAATAGAGTGTTAGGATCTTTAATAGCTGATAACTTATGCTGTGCGCCTGTGCCTGTTATTGACTCTGCTTTCCCTTGATCTTCTTGGTAGCTTATGTATATATTTGTTTGGATACTCCAATCTAGGGATACTGTGACATCATGAGATGTAGCATGTGGAGATATAGATGTACTGTTTTTTTGTGCTATGTATTCATAATTTAAGTGTTATGGTGGTAATGAATTTAACTAAGTTCTTCATCAAGTCTTTACATATTTGCTGATTGAAGCGAGTTTATGTGCAGAGTACCGATCATGTGGCGGCACCTGGCCGGTGTCAAACTAAATGGTACTCTATTCTTCCTATCTTTTGCCTTGCCTTCCTACTTGGTTTAGTAGATTACTATTTAACTGGTCTGATCAATTAGGCGAGTGGTGACCATGTTTTCGCATATGGTAAAATTAAAAATTGTAAAAAAAAAAAAAAAACAGAGTATCATAACAGGCCAAAGAGCAAAATAGTAGTATGATGGAATGGGTTTTAAGTTGACACTTCACTCGCATGATGATAATGATTAATACTAATACTTGAAGGGGTTTGAAAATTGGGCAAAATATGTCGCTGGCATCTAATTTGTCAATTCATGGCTTCTTGCTTGGATATATAAACGTTTTGTGAGAGAAGTGGGGGCTTGAAAATTGAAAGCCATGGAATGGAATGGAATGGAAACGAAGAAGCATTTCTGTTATGTGATGTAACTAGTAATAAAGAAAGGTAAGTTGCACGTGCGCTCATACCTTAGAGTGTAAAGAGATTGGTGAAGTCATACGTCCTATTGGACCACGTGGCAACAATTGGTGGGTTTGGATGAAATGTCGCGATCCACTTCACGTGATACCCCATTTGCGCTCCTCCATCCTCATTCCCTCACCCTGGGCCTTAGCCCTTAGGTTTGGGACCTCTTCCTTTGGATTTGGGACAAACCTAAAAATAATAATCATGGAGGCTATGTATCTAATTATCTATAGTTAGAATCATTCTATGATTGGATTGGATAATTGATCTCCCCTTTCTGTCTCTTTCTCAAATCTTACAGTAAGACTTTTGTCTCCTCTTCCTCTCTCTCTCTCTGTATATATACTTCTCTCTCTTTGTATACACTATATGTTATTGTCATTCCAATTATAACAATTCATCATATCAAAACAAAACATTACTCTCAAAAATATCTAACTCAACTCTCATCGATGTCTTTTTCTCTCTGATTTCTTCTTTTAACTAAAATTAAAAACCAATTCAATGGGGATAATTTATATGGGTAGGGTTTTAGCGAGTGATTAATTCTCAACTGCTTATTTTTTATTTTTTTGAAAAGTCTCAACTGCTTAATTTTAATTTGTGGACTTAACTCCACGCCACATATATAAATATAAATATACTATATTGCATCAGATGAACAGATAGCGGGGTTGATCATTCAACAATTCGTGAAATTGAGGTTGGATTTGGTCTGATATATATAGAGAGTAGTGTAAGGTAGTAAAAATTCTTTAGTAGTATTTGTTTGATGGGAATTTGATTAATTACCTGCGAAATTGAACCAACCAAAATCACTTGCGGCTAACTAACCCTTATTGGTTTGTCTCCTTTCTCTTGACAAAGCAACAGTTGAAACAGAACCCCAGCAGAGCAGCAGGCTGACATGGCATGCAGAAAGTGATATGGCGGAAGTTTGATTGATCATGGTAATTAATAAAATCTCAAGCTGCTGTCAAGTTCAATGACTTCTTTATTTTATTACATTACAACATAGAAAATATATACAACGAAACAAAAGCAACCCAATACATATATAATCTTACAAACCTAACACAAACAGTTCTAGTCCACACCTTATTTTTCTGCAGTATATATAGCAATGAAGGAGGTCGTCAGACTCAGAGAGACCTAAAAACCCTAGTGGATTAGCCATTTCTAAATATAAAACTGCCCTATATATATATAAGATGAGATAGCTAGCTAGTAATTCACCTTAGAAAGGGGCAAAAGAAGTTAAAAGAGAAAACCAAGGATCACACAATCTTAAGCACTAGACTGAAAACTAGAGCGTAGTGGGTTTATGGCATATATATATAATATAGAACTAGAACTATAGAACTAGAACTAGAACTATAGATATAGATATAGGGAAGTCACATATCCCGAACATGGAAGACGTTGGGATTCTTAATGACTATATCATACATGTGAACGGATCCAAACTTGGAGAAGTCCCTAGGAAGTGAAATCAGGTCAATGGAAGAGTGCTTGTGGAATTGGTAGAGGTCAGGGTCACCTCCGTAATACCTCTCCCACCCTAAACCTCTCAGGATTCGCTCCAGTTTATCGTAGGAAGTCACAACCTCGTCAGATGGTAAGTGTACTAAAACCCTTGTCCGGGGACAAGTTCCACGGCGCATTACGCCAGTCGTGGAATCAAACACCCAAACTCCAACCATTGTTTTTGTTCAATTTGTCTATGAGTATATAGCTAGAATGCAATTAGGAGAATAGGGGTTGCAGTTCTAAGTTATGGGCAAGGAAACTAGGTCTTTGATTTAAAATTTTTGAGTGTTTTTTAGCAAAGGGGGAAAAGATCAAAAAGAGCTTGAGTGAGTGATGAGTTTAATTGTGTTGTTGTTGGTGGTGAGGAAAGAAGAAGAGAGGGAGGGGGTATATATAGTATGTATGTTGAGGGGAACACAGATAGAAACAAGAGGGAAATAGTAAGAGCAAGCAATGAGGAATGAAATGAGAGGAAAGGAAAGAGTGGGAAGTGTAAAGGAGAGGGCTTTTGGGGTATGAATGTTTGGCTTTGGTAGAGAATCTAGATATTGTGGGGTCTATTGGGTTTAAATAAGAGGGTACATGGATGCCTTTAGGATGTAATTTAGGGCACACGTACCATTCGTGGTGGTGTGGGTTTTAAAAGAATCTTTCATTCTTTTTCATTTTTATGTTATGTTATGTTAATATATAAGTTTTGCCTTTTTAGAATTGGGGAATCTTTGTCACACTGTGTTTTATAAAATGAAATGTTATATGATTTTCATATCAAAAGTCAATCAAAATCAAAATCAAAAGGTTTTGGTTTTACACCCCACTTACCATCACGAGATGTCCACGTGAAGATAGCGCAGCAAATTTGTCATTGCCAAATATACTTTGATATTTCCTACTTAATAATTTGTTTTAGTGGGTTTGGTATAACTCAAGGTAGGCATCTGCTCTGGGGTTTTCCTTTTCTCAATGTTGGTTACTCATCATTGGCTATCAATATTTGAAACCTTAAAAGTCAGTTTTTAGTCTTTTCTTGTTGGCCTTTTTCTTTTTTCTAATTTTCTAACTAGCTATATATAGTGCTTTCTTAACTACCATAACACCCAAATTAATTCTACTAATTATTATAGGGTGTACTTGGGGCAAAGAATGATCATATGAATGGCTCTTAAACTTAATTATGCCCAACTTTTTATTTTTAGGTAAAATAAAGTTTATCAGTAGTCAAAAGATAACAACATTTATATGAACTAGATATTATCCTTGCGCATCTGCGTCATGTTTTTTTATTTACGCACAGAGAATTTTAATTTTAAGAAGGAAAACATATGGGCTTTTAATTTAAAATGGGAGAAAACCTTGAACAAACAAAGAGAGTTATTAATTCTAAGTGAAAAATATTAATTGTAATATATTATCTCAATGTATTATTTTGGGTTAGTGAAAATATTGATTTAATTAGATTATATTAGAATTAAATTAAATTTACTTACAACCAATTAATTTTAAATTAAATTTACTTACAACCAATTAACTTTGGACAAATGTCAGAAGGAGAAAAATCAAATACTGAGCATAACAGTTTGGGGATAACTTTAATAGTAAGGTATATAACTTTAATTAATAGTAAGATATAGATAGATAAACTAACTAAAATAATGATATAAAGTCAGAAAATTAATACACAAATCGCATAAAACAATTGATATAAATTGAGTAAATCAACTATATCTATATGTAATGTGTAAACAAAGGGCCGGATGCAACATCTCCTAACCAAGCGCATAATTAATGTACAATCATCTTCTAATATATATGATCTTAAACTTGCATGAGAATTAATGTGTCACCATTGTCTTGATATATAGAAAGCATATATCTCTGATATGTAACTGATAAGGTTCCTAATAAAACGATAATTAATCCATTAATTTAATTAGAAAAATTGAGACTTCAATATGAAGAGTTTTCCTTTCTCTCTTTTTTTAGGTGGGTATATATACACAATTTAAACAAAAAAAAAAAGGATAACAGCTAGCATGCAGGAAAAGTAATGATTGTGAAGGTGATAGTGATATATATGAATGTAGGCCAATGGGCATGATCAATTAATCATCACACATTTAATTGTACTTGAATTGATATAATTGTTTTGAATGACGACCGTCAATTATTAATGCAACATGGATGGAACTTGATTTGATCAAATATATAGCTAGGAATTCTTAAAAGGATATACTTAGGTTAACATATTCAACACCACGGAAATCTTATTTAAAATCTTTGATATATCAAAGTCAAATCAAGAAATCATTGAAGCCCTAAACTGAGAGAGATGAAGGACCACAACATAATGGATTATTCATGAACTAATCTTTATCACATTACAAATTCTATCCTACGATTCCATCATATGATGATAAATATATATGTAAGTTATTTGTAATTTTGCTTATTTTGAATTTGAAAAATATACTATATAAGTAGGTTATAAAAAAAAGAAATACAAACATTACCCACATGGCATCACATGGGCTAGATGGTCCAATTGCCCCCCAATAGGACCCTCAAAACCAGGCCGTCTTGTCAAATCTATCATTGCCATGAACTTTGTCACTCGATACTGCAATTGCAAATTTCAATTAATGCATATCCCTGTCTTGGTCGCTATACCATATATATGATCTCATCTTTTCACCCTCTTTCCCCTTCCTTGTTTTGATCTCATTTAAAGTTGTTTGGACATTATTAATTCTTTCAGAATCAAATCCACTAATAATCCATTTCCTTTTCTTTCTTTTGGATTAATAGGCAAACTATTTAATTTAATACTGCCATGAAACAAGTTACACACATGATGATATATATATTTGATTTGAATATACATCAATATGTAAGAAGAAGAAGAAGAAAAACTACATATTGGGAAATTAATTACATGGAGAAACAGGTATTTTTGTTGGTTGTGGTTTTACCTTGTTTAGTAAAAGCTCGGTATGAAAAAGTTCTTTTTGAAATTGCGGTAGAAAAATATGATCAATGTTTGATATTTGTTGTAAAAAAGCATGGTACAAAAATGTCCACAGAACATGATTTTGATTTGTTTGATATTGCATTTGAGGTAAAAAGGACGTTTTGTTTAACCTCCAAAGGCAATACCAAACTAAACCAAAGTAGAACAGAATATATAGAATAGCGTTTGGGTTGATATAGATTTGAGTCAGCGGTGGTCCTTAGGAAACCCTTTTAATGCAAAAGTAATGAAAGAAGAGATATAATAATATATGGTGCCCTCGTGCGGGGTAATGCAAAAGGAAAGGATATTGAGATACAAACCACAAGGGGCTGCCTTCGCCTTTTGTGTTGAAATGTTCCTCTTTAAGCATGCCATGGTGTCCTAGACGATGCAGACCCTTCATATTTCCTAAGCTCTCTATGATTTTGTAAATCCCCCTAGTGGTGCCAGCCGCACTATATATATATAACTCACTAGAAGTATATAGTATTACTATTATTTCTCATTCTATCCACTCATCATCTGCCATCTGTCTCGTTTTCGTTTCGGATAAAGATTTCATTCTTTTTGAAACTTAGCTTCTGTCTATTTCAGTCACAACTCAGAGCACACTCACACTCTCTTGACTCTTCCAGTTCCACACATTTGCCTAAATTGCATATGCATTTGCCATTTGCATGGTGGTCGTCGCTCCCCTCCGCTCTATTGGAATCAGAAAATTCCACACACTCCAAGCTCTCATCATATATAATTAACAACACCTTTTAATTAAGAATTAAGGAATTAAATAAAATGTCGAGACTTAATATTTGGTAGTGATATAAATTAATTAGTTCCTTTTTATGAAAAGTTGTTTTTATAGAGAAACATGATGACGACAATTGCATGCATATATATATATATATATATATGTGTGAAGATTAGTTAAAGATATATATAGACCTTCTCTGAGTTTAAGCTCACCTTGCTTTTGTCATTTACTTTATACATATGTTCCCTTATGCTGTTTCATATATCTTCTTTTTGAAACATTTGCTTTACAATTGTTTTCAACGTTAATTCCTTGTTCTTTGCCAAACTTGGTCTTTTTTTTGCAATATTGTGGAGAATGAC
>AWUE01016542.1:0-10254 GCA_001974825.2 Corchorus olitorius
TGACATATATATATATATATATATATATAAAGTTAGAGACTTAGAGTACTAGTATATATATATATACATAATACTCTCTCCGTCCCTTGTTATCCGCTGATAATAACCTAATTACACAGACTAAGGAAATCAGTTAATGTTGGTTAAATTGATGAATTTAATAAAACTTTAACTTTACTTTCCTAAATTACCCTTAACATCTCTTCATTTATTTTCTATTCCACCTCATTTTTTCACACTCTACAACATTTAAGACTATAGAAAGTGGAGTCTTAAATGAGGCTAAATTAGGCAACATACATGATAATTTATGTCAAAAATGATAGATAAAAAGGGACAAGGAAAACCGATAAAAAGGGGCAGAGTGAGTATTGGCTTTGACCATGGTATGAGTGTCTTACCATAGGTTGCGCTGGAAAGTGGAAAGGCTAGCTGGAAATTTAACTAAAATCAATAAACTCTTCTTGTTAGGTTTGCATGAGGATCGGATTCCAACAAGATTATTGTTCTCTCATATATCGTAATTTTCTTTCTAGGATAAGGCCAAATTATAGTTATTCTTTAAAGTATAGTATATAGATGTTTATAGTGAGTGTGCATATCTATATATATGGTTAGAAGAAATAAGTCCTAGGATAAGCCTTGGCAAAGACGTCGACATACGAAGCATCTAGAAATCGAGTTATAGTTTGTGATGAAGAGTAGTCATATATCATATGTTATGAGTTGGGAAAACAGAAAAAAAGCATGGGATGGGGATATCTCTATTCTCTAATCCTCTGTGAGTTGTTCATTCCTAACTCTAGGGCATTTTTGAAGCTTAGCAGTTAGCTGATCTCATGAGTTGGAAGGAATTTTTTGGGTGAATATTTCATGATGGAAAAATTAGGTCCCTTTGCTTGGTTGGCAGCAGCCAGGCAAAGATTCACTTCCCAATTCTTAATGTCATTTTCTCATATCCCACTAGGATTCCAACCATCTTACTTGTCATCTCTTACAGGTGTCTGGATTTTGTAGGACATACCCAGCTCAGCAACAAATTCCATTCCCATGTCCTACACATACTAAATAGTAGTAAATACTAATACTATATAGTATAATATATGCATGTGAATTCTTCCCTTTAAATTTTATTCAGTCCCAATTGAAAAGTCTGAATTTGTTTGAAGTAATTGGTTTTTCCAAAGTTTGGTGTGGGGGCAATTACCCAGCTGAATTCATCCTGCACCACAAACTTTATCAATAAAATGTTAGTATAGCTTTTATCCCTTTGAAGTGTGAGAATCAATCAAAAGGCAGCCCCTCCACTAGCTGTATAGGATGCATCATCTCCTCTCAAATTAACCCTTATATGGGATGGGGGTCTCAACATTGCAAGCAATTGGCAAATCCCTTAATTTTAAAAGTTCATTAATATATATCCTTCACTTTAGTTAACCCTTTCCGCCCTTTTAATTAATGATGAAAATACTAGAAAGTACATTAATGAATTTTTTACTAATATATTCTAGCTATATATATAGAGGCTGAGGGCATATGTACTCATAATTAAAGCAAGATTAGGTGCATAATTGAAAAGTGATTAAAGGGTATCAGATCGGGCATAACCTTTATTAGTAACCTGCAACACCCAGCAGAAAATATCTAGCTAGCTAGCTTTACATATATATATAAAGGAATATTGGAAAGGTTAAAGGGGAAGGAGATAAATAGATAAATAAATACCACAACAAACTAATAGTAACTAATAAGCTTTTTGTTTTAGGAGTAATTAGTACTATAGTATAGTACTTTATATTTTTGATAAGCAAATTTATTTGGTGATTCCATATTCCCTCTGGAAAAGGAATAATTGTACAGTTTGCAAAGGGATTGTAATTGGGATCTTTTCCTTTGTAACTAACTTGACTTAAAATATATAACCTAAAATTTCATTTTCATGTGACTTGAAAGCAATATTTGAAATGACAAATATTTATTATAAAACCCAAAGACAAGCATATGAATTGCTATCTAGCTAAGCTCTAGATTCATAAGGAATATTTATACAGGTATCTTTAATTAAAGTATAATAATTTGTAGTACTAATGAAGTTATATAAGTTAGAGATAAAGTTTTTATGATCCCATGAACTGCGAGAAGAGAACCTATATATATATACCGATTAATCCTATATATATGTATGAAAAGTTAAAAATAAAGTAAAAGAAATATAAAAATAAAGTCAATGGGTTAATAATTGGGGGCATTAGCATATATTTGTGTTTTTATTCTATTTAAAAATGCATGCATAATTCCCTTTAAAAAAAGCATTCTAATTGATGACATAAATAAAAGGAAATTAATTAATTGGGGTTAATATACCATATAGTATGTGTGGAGATCAAAGGATGTCCCAAAAAAATGGGACAATTTTGGTTTGCTTAACCCTCATTCCATGATGTTGGCTGATTAATAATGGCTATACTCTAGCATTAATTTTTGGTAGGCATGCAAAAAAAGCCTATATATGCATTACATGTATTCCAATTCCATCCGCACCACCCACGTTTATTAAAATTTCAAGAGAAGATGAATGAAACTCCCCCATTTCGGCCTAATACAGAGTCAAATCCTATAAGGCATAATCAACTTTGCACATTTATTATATTTTGGCTTTTAGTTTTATGAAACTATTTTAATTAGATTATTCAAAACTTATTAATCCGAAACTAATTCATTTCGAGCCGAAAGCATGAATAAAACTTTTCCTACTTCCATTATATCGCATGTTAGTTAAAATCAATACTAATAAAATGAAATACAACCCGCTTGCCATCTTTACCAACCATGTGTTATCTCTCGATTTTTTTTTTCTCATCCGATATACAGAGATTTGCTCTCTCGATGAAAAAGCCAAGTCTGCTTGATCGGAGTGGAAAGGCCTAATAATAATACTAATCAGTTCAGGCCCCCACTTTTATGTCATTGAAACTATATTAGCTTTGGGCCCAATAACTCTGGCCCTTTTCTACCCATTAGAATTAGATTCTTCGTCTTCGTCTCTATTTGTTTGATAGAGCCTAGAGGGATTAAATCGAGCTGTTAGCAATTAGCATATGCATTTGACCAATTCCATTGAATCAGCTTGGTGGATTGATTCAGACCAAAAAAAACTCAAAAGTAATACTACATTTTTGGAAAATACAGATCGGAAACAAATCCCACAAAGATGAGTTCAGTTGCCCACTCCCAACTCCAAAACTCCAAATATAGAAGATC
Organism: Corchorus olitorius; assembly: GCA_001974825.2. Lineage (NCBI taxonomy): Eukaryota > Viridiplantae > Streptophyta > Magnoliopsida > Malvales > Malvaceae > Corchorus > Corchorus olitorius. Next base: position 3,262 of record AWUE01016542.1, read on the forward strand.
CATGGTGGATGGATGGACGAGGATCACTCAAACCAGAGGTTTTCGCTCCCAACCAAGAAAACCCCACGCTCTCAAGTCTCAACTCTCAAAACACTTGTAAAACAATTATTATAAATAGAGACGTAAGGTGTTGGAAACAAGTGCAGCGGACTCCAAGGCTTTGTTTGGATCGGAAAATATATAAATTAAAACATGGCCGCCAAAGCCTCCCTCCTCTTCGCAGTTGCATTGCTCCTGGCATTCTCCACCACCGCTTCAGCCTTTAACATCACCACAATCCTGGGAGATTACCCTGAATATGGCACTTTAAGGGACCTTCTCAGCCAGACCAAGGTCAACGTTCAAATCAGCACTCGCCAAGTTATTACCTTACTAGCTCTCGACAACGCCACCATCGCCCCCATCGCAAACAGGTCCCTCGATGAAATCAGGAAGATCCTCATGAACCACGTTGTCCTCGACTACTTCGATACCGAAAAGATCAGAACTTGGGGAAAGAAGACCGCTCTTCTCACTACTCTCTATCAAACCACCGGCGTCGCTCTTAACCAACAAGGTTTCATCAACATGACCCGAATTTCACGCGGCAATGTTGCCTTCGGTCCGGCCAACCCGGGTGCACCATTATTTACTAAGCTCTTGGGTCAAGTTCTTGCCCAGCCTTTTAACTTGTCTATTCTTCACGTTAGCACACCTATTATCTCCTCCGGATTCGGTGCTCCAATCCTTGCTCCTCCACCTCCACCAGCTTCCCCGCCACCGGCCCCTGCTCCCAAGAAGGCTGAGCCTCCCTCTCAATCCGACGACGAAAGTGATGATGAAGAGTCCGCCCCAGGTAGTTCCCCCAGCCCTGCTCCTGGACCAGCGGCGGATGCTCCATCGGGGAAGAAGGCCTCTGCACCAAAAGCTGCCGACGACGACGAAGAAGAAGAAAAATCTTCTTCCGCTTCTAGAGTGGGTTCTTCAAGCATTACCTTTGCAGCGTTCATGGGCTTAGTCGCAGTCGCAAGCTTAGTAGCCTTTTAATAATGTTGTTTTAATTAAAATAACATGGAGAGAGGTAGATTCCTTTTTTCTTTTTTTCGGATTAACTTTCTTTTTACTTGAAAGAAAAGAGAAGAGAAGAAAAAAAAATATTAAGTGAGCGTGGGTGGACGTATGTCATCGGCGTCAGACTCCAATGCAATAATAATCATGTACTAATAGCAATCCTGTGATGAGGAAGGATTAATTTGAATGAAGTAAAAAAAAAAAAAAATCAATCAAAATTTGTTCTTCTACTGTAGTAATATTTTGATCAAGATACCCCAATCCTTTATCCTTTATCAGGACAACAGATATACCAATCGTATTGTTGTCTTAATTTCTGGGCCAACGAGACAAATCCCCTGTTTCTATACATGAGCAGATTTTAGGCAACTTTTATTTTCCAAAAACAAGCATACAATTTAGTTTCAACTAGACGAGACAGTGTGAAACTAAAACATTTGAGCAGATGCCGATGCAACACAAAGATAAATAAGAACATAAATCAGAAAGGTTGCTTTTGCGGAGAAGATAAGAAGCAGAGCATTTCCAAAGAATTCTTCAAGACATTAACAAATGCAGAGGCCATTTCAGTATCCTAGGTCACCTTTTGTTCTACAATGGGAATCTACAATCTACAAATGCAAATGCCTGCCAAGAGCCAACATCAAAATACCCATGTAGTAAAATCTAAACTCATCATCTCTTGACAGGCACAGCATGAATGATCATAGAACAGAATGCACAAAATGAATTTTGTTTGTCCCTCCTTTGACGAGGCAAAGAAAATTAGAAAATCAGCTGGCAATTAAACCCACATAATGCTTTCACAGTTCACTGTAACAATAGCTACATACTTTCCATTTCTGCAGAGATATGTGTCTCACTCTCCATCATTTGAGCTTGTCAATGATTTTCGAGATCTCTTCATCCAAGTCAAGCGCCTTCAGTGGATTCCATGGTCGCTGCATGCCCTGCACAAATTGCACCAAACTTCATTAAGAGGGTTTTTTTTTTCCTGGCAATAATTTACTTGAACATCTGACATGTGACCATACTAATTAAACTCCTTTGCAATATATATCAACCTTCCTTAGCCAAATAACATATAAACCAAATCTATGTCAAAAAAAAGAAACAATTCCACTCATCATAACGAAATTCCAGTACTATTAAATTTTAGTAAAGGGATTTGCTATGCCATATGGTGATCCAGAATACTTGAATATATTATTGCCCTCAACCTAAAGATAGCAATCAACCATTTGAGCAAGTATATTTTCTTTCTTACTGGAATCAGATATAGTCTAGTTTCAGTAACCTAATATTGCACTATTTCACATATATCACATGTTCTACCTTATCATGCCATGTTCTAAAACTACGAAGAATTCGAAAAGAAAAAAACATAATTAAACCATTCATTTCAAACAACCCAGCTTGTCTATTGCATCTCTTCTTCACTACATAACAGTTTATTTATATATGTGATGATTTCAACTTTCATATTTCATAAACAGTACTACCAAATCAGTTCACAGCTGTGCATCAACACTAGAAGTCTAACCCCTAAAACTGAGTACTGAAGGGAAGGTAGTTAACAACTAAAAATTAAGAAAAACAAATTAGCTTTTTATAAGTACTCCAAGAACAAGTTTTACCAGCAGACTTATGAATGTTTCACCACCTTCCTCTCGTACTTCAAAGCAACCTTTTCTTGGCTGTTGGAAATTGACAAAAGAAAATTGAGACAATAGGTCAGCTATAAAATAGTACAACTCAAGACAAAATCATTATTAACAAAAAAAGAAACAAAGAAAGAAGAAGAGATCTTTGTAGCCAGAAAAGAAAGCACAAAGCAATAATAGTGACATGATTAACATAGAAATTTGTGGAGTTCAATACAAATAATGTTTGAAACATGATACATTAATCAATGGTTATTTTGTAATCAATAACATTGCAATCCAACTTTGCACATTATTATGTATAAATATTACTATTACTTTTCACCACATAAGAAAGAAATAGATCTTTGAATTTGACGGGAAGTAACCAAAAAGCAAAGAAAGAGACTTGGTTCATTTTTACTTTATGAAAACCAATTCATGGTAGTCAGAGGCTCACAGCATCTACACTTCAAGTCCACGGCAGATTTGTATGACAGTGCACATAAATTTAAGAACAGCCCCACAAATGAAATACAGTTTCAGAGAACAATAAGTGAGCCTCTACTGTATGCTAAAAGAGAGTGCATAACTTCAAAATGAAAGAATCAAAAACTGGAGATAGCTGAGGTTTTAGTTAAGCAAGATTTGAAGAGCAAGTAGAATGAAGAGAAGAATTGATGTGAGATTAAGATTTAACCTTGACAGGGTTGAGCAACACTGTGATTCCAGGGAGACCTTTCTCCAAACCTTCCTTGACTTGCGAGACCTTTGCCTTGACAGTTCTGCATGATGTGCTGGAAAAAAAGAATCATGAACAAAAGAATGTCATACAACAGAAACAGGAAAAGTATGCTTCAAGTTTGAGGACCAAAATTTCGACTCAATCTTTGACAAGAGGAGCTAATTAAATACCCAAATAAAGGAAAAAACCAGTTTCTCTTCCCAAACCATGACGTACTAGTGCATTTCCTTTTCCCTTCTTGTTAGCAAGTCATAGATTCTTTGATACCCAAAACAAGAGGAGGAATCCATGTAAAATGGGCAAAAGTAATTAGGCGCAGGGGTAAATAAAGAACCAAAACAAAATACCGAAAACATCATTTTCTTATTTGTAAGATTATTGTCACCGTCCCCAAAAGTCTAGAGTATACACCCTAATCTGCGGTTTGCGGCTGTGTTTAAGCACCAATTTATGAACAACAAGAACAATAAGGGTTTAATATCAGTCAAACTCGATACTCAGTTGCAGAAACCCTAAAATAACCCAAGACGGTAACAGCCTAACAGGAAACAGCGAAAATGTTGCAATACTAACTATTTAACTCTTTTTGTTTGCAATTCTTCTTGCAAAGTGCAAATCCCTCAAGAATTAGCCCTCCTTTTCCTCTCCTTGGAAAAAGAATCTTTACCAATTAGTTTTCTTAACAAAATCTACATCAATGAAGTAATAGGACTACACTACTACAGAAAATGAGTGGAATAGTAGATTAAAAGTAAACAAAAGAACAAGAAACTGAGTAACTGACTCGTGCTCGACAACTACAGTCTTGTTGTTGGGCCCTTCGCCAGCGACGGCTTCGTCCTCAGCCACAGCATCCTCTTTCGCTCCCTCTTCCTCAGCCGCGGCGGCGTCAGCCTCCTCGAGTTTCGCAGCAGATTCTGTCTCCTCCTTGGCAGTCGCTTTCGGTTTCCTCCCCCTTGGCGCCTTTGGTTTCTTGACTGGCTGAGTCGGCCCAGAAGAGCTGGAACCACCCTGCCTAGACATGCTACGAGTCACCCTCTTGAACGTCGCGTCGGCCTGAGGCTTGGCTTGCTCTCCCTCTCCTCCGTCCGTAGTCTTTCGCTTCTTGGGCGCCATTTCTCTCTCTCTTTTCTTTTTTTCTCTCTCTTCGCTTTTCTTGACTGTACGTATGACGGTTTCCAAAGAAAGGCTCAGTCTAAAAGCTGATATTTTTGGTGTTCCCGCGCACTAATTCGTTCGTGGATTTGAACTGACGGCTAGGATCAGCTTACTAATTTCTTGATGGAACCATCCTGGCCCTTGATGCCTCATTGTATGTACGAAACAGAAGATGAGGCGTTTGGACAAACAATGGAAGGACGGGGATAGTGCCACGTGTTACACCTGCACTGGCTTTTCATACCTCAGACAATTTTGGGGAATTATCGTGTAACCGTGAGACAAATTTGCAAAGCCTAGCCACTGTAATTAACAGACCAAATGTTTGATGGCAGACCAACATAAGTTTATCTACGGTATTAAATAATCTAAATATTCCCCACTAGGTAGCAGGTATAATGAAATTTCGTTGGTTTACCTATTTTACCCATTTTAAAACAAGAAATTAAAAGCAAAAGAAAAGAAAGGAAAGCTCATTAAATCCAGACTCCGACAATATGTCACCGACCGGCAGCCACCATATGACGATCTCAATACCCTTAAAATTTTCGACATCTCTTTCCTCTTTTTCGTTTCTAACCTTAATTCCCCTAAAAACTTCACCCAAACCCCATATCTAAAACAGATGATAATAATGATAAAATAAACTAGCAAACACATGTGTCGCGTTTTGTTGCGGCATCTTTTATTATTAAATTCAGGTGTGATATGAAATTGTAAGGTAACCTATCCGGTATCTAGATAAATGAGTTTATTAAGAGGGGTTGTTGTATACGCAAGGCTGATACCTATTTAAGCTGAACCAAATCGTTTACTATTTGATCCGATTCCTTCTTGGTGAAAATGTATATAGTTTAATATTAAAAGTAGACTTTTGAGGAGAGGATTCGAGATATACACATATATATATATATATATATATTAAAACTGTAGACGTTGAAGAAAAGGAAGGTTATTAATTACCGAATGCATCTCCTTTTGACATATGGCATATGTCTCTCAATGCCATGTGTCTAATTTATATATATTAAATTGATTGATTGATTTGAATATATTTTAATCCAATTAAAATCAATTAGTACTAAAATGATATATTAAATTGATTGATTGATTGATTGATTTGAATATCTTGATCCAATTAGAATCAATTAGTATTAATGATATTAAATTGATTGATTGATTGATTGATTTGAATATTGATCAAATTAAAATTAATTAAAATCAATTAGTATTAATGTCATTTAATTTTGAATTTTAAATACGTAACTCAACTCATATAAATAGGCTTGCTTTGATCTGCCACTATGGTGTTTTGAAGGTTTGTTTCAATTCTCTATTTTGTTTTGACTTTCCTCACTTTTTTTTAGGGTTGATCAAATTCTTTTCGATTTTGTCTATCAAGTTTGTTTTGTTGTTTTTCTTTCCTTGGTCTTGATATTGTAAAATGATGATTGTTGATGATATGAAGAAGACTGATTTGTTCTACAAGGAGGTGCTATCAATTTTGTTGCCCGTTTAATTTGATATCAGTTATCACTAATATATTACCTTGATTATGAAGTCTAAACAAAAGGCTTCCATCCTTTTTTTAGTTTTTTAATTTTATTTTCTCCTTGATTATGTCAAGTTTAAATTGTCCTCTTGATTTTTATATGTATATTAATAGATTTCTCTATTTAACAGTAAAAATATTGTGCATCATTGTTTAGGGATGAATAATAATTAAAAAAATTACTGTTGAGGAATGTCTTACGATTTTAACTTTGTTCCTTTTTTAAAATTGAGGAGGGTGTAAGATATTGATAAATAATGTTAAAATTGTAAAGTATTAAATTGGAACAACATAATGTAAACAAATTAGTAAGATGAAAAAGACATAAAAATCATTGAAAGGACATGTGTCAATATAAAATAAAATGTTTGGATTATCTAATCATCTTATTCAAGATAAAAGAAACATTTTTTTTTGGTCTTTGGTAGAAAGAAAATCCTTTCACTCCCTTGTGTATTGTTTCTTTGATGGTGACTCTTTGACAACCTCTTCTGATGAACATCCAATTTCGAAGGTTGTTGTTTTGGGTATTGAATCTACATCTTCAATCTTTATCTTTGGCATTTGTGGATGGATAAAAGTGTTATCTGCCATCATAATAGATTATTTTAGTAATCATCAACATTTTCATTATTTATTTTTTTAAAAAAGATTACATGATTAATGTTAAATATAATTAGTAACATACCTGTTGTAACAACTTTTGAGATTCAAGTTTAGGATTAAACTTGTACACATTACTAACTGTGAGCTTTGTACTCCCTGTGTCGACATTATATTTTGTCGATTTCGTTTCAAAAATTAGTTTTTCTCCCAGAAGTTTTTCAAAAATTTCTTGGATCTTG